>OX453277.1:505000-575000 GCA_949710005.1 Ricordea florida | reverse complement strand
GAAGGTCCACATTGTCCAGTTGGGTATTCAGTAAATGCATTATTTGGTTTATTTCACCGGCTTGTAGAATCAGGCATTTTGTAATAGAACTACCTACATTGTGGAAATAAAAGACTGAATACCTGAAATGTCTGGTTTGTTCTTCAGGCTTTTTCTTTGCTGTTGCATCAATGATTGTCGCTGGGATAGTTGAGTGTAAAAGAAGTACTACCCCTCTGGATGACTGTCACAATCAAACAATTGGTGGAAGGAACTACACAGCATGTTTGACGATTGCATATCAAGTGCCACAGTATGGTTTTATCGGAATAAGTGAAGTGTTTGCTAGCGTTGGAGGTAGGCCTGATGAAAAATTCTTCCGGGGAATCTTCAAGTGTTACTGGACAAAGAAATCACATAGCTAAAGAATTTCTAATATCTGGGAATTTTAACAGTAGCTTTTCCAAAAAAAAAAAAGAAAAACGGGGTGGTTTTCCAGTTTTTCAGGATGACTTGATTTTACATTTTGTCATTCCCAGTTATTGCTTCGGTTGTTAGCCGTGTTACATTATAAATGTCTCATAAATGTCTTTTATGTCTGTGCTTAAAATATCAGACTGGTTAAGAATTATACTGCAGAAGCATAGTTAGTCGAGGGGACTACTAACTATGGCAGAAAGAACAGTGCAATCTGGTCGTTAATTCCGTTTGAAATGGCGTTTAAAGGACGTCAAGTAACAAATCGAATGTGGTTTAGCGTTGTCTGTACTCTTATCGACAACGAGTACGCGTCATCGCAGTGGTCAAAATGTTTTGGACTCACGAGGCTCAGCCGAGTGAGTCCGCGACAAATTTTGACCACTGTGATGACCATTCGATTTGTTTTTTACCACAATGGAACGTTAAAGAGCGTCAAGGAAAATGTTTTTCTTTTCAGAGCGTGACCAAGATCGTGACACAAAGAAAGAGCAAGCGTTGTCTATAACTTTCTCGCAATCTGATTTGTTTATCCCCCAAAATGAGCGTTTCTGATTGACTATTGCTTTGCGTGACACATTGATGCGAGCATTGTTGTCTGGACTCTTATCGACAACAGCAAATTAGCCAATCAGATTGCGAAATTAGTAGCAATTGTGGTAAAACATATCATGGTTGTTATAGACCTAAATAGAGTATTTTTATGAAGAGCTGTATGTTTTAATCGTTGTTGTGTACCGTAGTACGGGCCAGTTGTGGTGTCTTGGTATCTTCATATTTCCTAAACGAAATGTTAAAACGAAAGAGCACTTTGCACTCTGATCAGGTTGTAAAAATAATGAGAGCATTCAAAGCATGACGAAAAGGAAAATGAGTTTGAAAGAAACAAACAGATTATGAAGAAAATTAACTTGAGTCAACTCAGTAAATTTTAATGAGTTGAATCATGTTTCTTCAAAGTTTAAGAAGAATCTTTCAGTTTCGTTTGATTTACAGCTATTTTAGCATGATAATCTCTCTTCTACCTCCTATTCCAGCCCTGGAATTCGCCTATAGGGAGGCACCAGTGAACATGCACAGCCTTGTCATGGGTCTGTTCTTTTTCATGCAATCCTTGGGCAACCTGCTTGGTGGCGCTTTGTTTGCGCTTTGTTCCATCTGGAACTGGACTCCTCCAATTTCTTTGGGTGTGTCTTCGAGCAAGCTGTCAAAGCTGGATGGTAGGCTTTACTTTTATTTTTTTCTTCTCGCTGGAATTCAGTTCCTTACGTGGCTTGCGTTTCTTGTCGTTTCGTTTCGTTCACCATCGAACGAACGGAACCCGAGGAGAACGTTGTTTAGTAGATTAAGAACCGCGGGCAATACACGCGCGTGACGCGAACGACTCTCCGGTCCAGCACAAGACCGAGTTGTCCTCTACACTGAAGTGTCCGTCTTTATTAAAGAGAGACAATGGAACTTCCACAACATAGGATAGTGTAATATCAAAACCACAGAAATTAGATTAATGGCCGTGCATGTCATATTTATTAAGCAATCCAGTTTCTTGATCCTGAATCAAACTTTATAAGTCGCCTGCCTACCAGCAAATATGTTGTTGAAGAAGAACTTAATAATCGGCTTGATATTGTGAACAAAAAATTCAGCTTTTCCATAATGCATTTGAATGTTCGTAGCTTACTTGGTAATTTCGATAAATTTAATCTAATGTTGGGGAATCTTCTTAAACCATTCTCTGTTGCTGGTGTGTCAGAAACATGGCTACACGGTGCCACTTCAGAGCTACAACCTCGGACAAAACCTGTTGAGACACATGACAAAAATACCTATCTTTCGCACTCACCGTGACAAAAATGCTTACCGTAGCTAGTCGAAAGACCATTTCCCCCCTCCCCTATTGCAATGTTGTTTGCAGTAACACAAGAAATGCACACATGAGCT
The DNA here is from genome assembly GCA_949710005.1 of Ricordea florida. Lineage (NCBI taxonomy): Eukaryota > Metazoa > Cnidaria > Anthozoa > Corallimorpharia > Ricordeidae > Ricordea > Ricordea florida. The sequence goes on along the minus strand of OX453277.1, from coordinate 572,603 downwards.
GTTAAGCCAAAACAACATTGTACCGGGGGTGGGGAGGGGGACGAATTTGTTCCTTTTGGACACGATGGTTGCATGGCTCGAAATTCAAAATTGTATTGAAATGTCTCAATAGTTTTGTCCAGGGTTGTAGTAAACATCACCGGGTACAATTTCATCTCAAACCATCGCAAATCTAGAACTGGTGGGGGAGAAAGTATATATTTAAACAAAGACCTTGATTATAAGCTTCTCCTAAACTGTAATTTTTCTGATCCCGAATTAATCGAATAACTCTTTGTCGAAATTAATGTTCCTCATGGGAAAAACATTATTGTTGGAATTGTTCTTAGGCCGCCGAATCGAAATGTAGCTTCTTTCCGCCTTGACAAATTTAATGATATTCTTTCCAACATCTCTAAAGGCAATAAACAATGCTGTACTGAAAATAGTGTTCACTAAAGCTGCCCCCGCTTTTGATAATTTGTTTATGGGATGTGTATTGAATATAAATACTGTGCATACGACTGTTGAAAAATAAACGTTTCAAGCATTTTATTGAAGGTCACATTTAAGTAGTCAACATATTTATCTGTAAATTTGATAATGTACAATCATGTAACAGCAACATTGTATGTTATTGAACTCATGTAATTTTTGAAAAAAATTGAAAGAAAAAAAAAGAAACAGGTCACCAGAAATCATTACAACAACAACCAAACTTGCAACAATATATTTGTAAAAAATATAATGACCTTTAATCGATTTATCCATAAACCAGTCAAGATAAATCTATTATAACCGTGCAATTAATATTTGTGTAACTGGAACGTTTTGTATGTTAATAAATTCATGAAATTTTTGGGGAAAAAGCATCACCAATAACCATTACAACAACAATAACCGAAGTTGCCACAATGTATTGGTAGAAAATATAATTATCTGCAGTCTATTTATCCACAAACCATGTGAATCTATTACAACTATGAAATTAATATTTTGTGTAACAGGAACGTCTTGTATATGTATGTCAATAAGTTTGTATAATTTTGGGAACAAACATCTTCAATAACCATTTAAACAACAATAACCAAACTTGCCACAATGTATTGGTAGAAAATATAATGACCTACAATCTATTTATCCATTAACACCTGCATCGCTATATGGAGGTTGGGTGCCTGGGCAGTCCAGGGGCCTCCACTGTGGTCAGTTGGCCTCTAGACGGAGTACCGCTCCCATGACTGGCAATCCCCGCAACCCAGCCATGAGCCCCCACGCCAGATCAACAGGCACCCGTTACACTGCGTGAACAATGGAAAGGGGATGACAGGGGGGGAGGATGAATACGACGAGGCTGGACGACACAAAGCTCCTTCGCTCGCCACGCTACTCGCCAGTGCATACGAGCTACGCTTAGCCTCGAGCCTATATGCTGATGCGGACACCGCTGACCACTAACACACTCGTTCTCAGCTTCCCGCTCTTGGTTGTTACATTTAACACCTGCATCGCTATTATATATATGGAGGTTGGGTGTCTGGGCAGTCCAGGAGCCTCCACTGTGGCCTACCGGCGCTTAGACAGAGTACCGCTTCCATAGCTGGCAATCCCAGCAATCCAGCCATGAGCCCCTACGCCAAGCTGAAGGGACCTCCGGGCTGATGCTACAGGCCCGGAGTCAAGGGCTTGATCAGATGGTCTGGGAGGCCCTGTTGTGCTGCAGTGGTGGCGGCTCCGATTCTGAAACTACGGCCGGAGAAGGTTCCTGAAAGCTCTGCGGTTGTCATTACCGATCGCAGAAAAGCTGACAGCTGTATGCGGTCAAGTGGTTGGCCATCTTTATGAATGAACAATGCACCTGGCGCTAGGGTAGGTGGATGACCGGCTGCGGCCAAGGTAAACGAAACAGCATTGCCGAAATGGGTCCGTCTTGGATATTTTGATGTGAATTCGAATGCAGGTTGGTTTGGCATCGAGTCTACTGTCAAATCGTCTGGTGTAAGATGGATGGTGGAGTCGAAGGGGGAGATAACGGTAAATTCCCCTGCCCTTAAGAAACCGAAAAAACCAAGGCAACAAGCTGCCCACAGGCTGACGGGGCTTCAGGGCAGATTCCTGGTGGCGCTTCATGCCCCGGAGTACTCTTTGAAGTTGCAAGCAATTGGAAAGCGGGTCGCCAAAGCCGTGTTCGATGTGTAGTGAGCGAATTCTTGAAAGGTACACTTTTAAGGAGGTGTGGTGCAGGCAATGTGCCAAATAGGTGCAAAAACGCATTAAGGTCTGCTCAGAAGCTGTTAAAACTGAGCCGTTGGGGTTGACGCGGCCATCGTGCAAGCAGAACTCCAAGAACTGACGCTGCGGGGAAGAGTCAAGCGGGTTGATGGACCTTCACGTTTGTCTGGTTGCAGGGGGACTCCCCATTCTGAAAATGTCTGAACACACATTGCAAGGCTGCATTCGCACTGTGGAGACTTAGGCGGACCGAGGGTATGGAAGTCGTCCAGGTAGTGTAAGAGAAAATCCATTCTGTAAGTCGTTTTTAACTCGTGGATACGCGAAGCGTATTTGCGAGTTTTTGTGGGGACTCCGATATGCAAATTGTCACTCACTCACCCACTCCAGTGTAGACACTCTTCGTAATTAGTCGGAAAGAACTCGGGAGCACCGATATGAAGACGACAATTGTCGTCACCGAAGTCTACTGATCAAAGTTCACGCTCATTAAGAAGGTACTCGTCTATGATTGTTGGTTGCAAGAACGCCGACGGCATATTCTGCGATGCTGACTTAAGTGAGACTGCATATGAATCAAAACCAATCTTAAAGCCATGACGTAAGCCTGAGAGGACCTAGGACACCTTGACCTGGTCTGGATGACCAGTTAGTTCGGTCTGTAGCTTGTCTGCTCTAATAGGGGACACCATGCAAGGAGGATGCAAGGGGGACGTTTTCCACTCCGAAAAGGGGGTCAGTTAGGAACTGGAGGAGCGTATTTGTGGTAGGTCGGGAATATTGGAAAGCGGGTCGCCAAAGCCGTGTTCGATGTGTAGTGAGCGAATTCTTGAAAGGTACACTTTTAAGGACACCTTGACCTGGTCTGGATGACCAGTTAGTTCGGTCTGTAGCTTGTCTGCTCTAATAGGGGACACCATGCAAGGAGGATGCAAGGGGGACGTTTTCCACTCCGAAAAGGGGGTCAGTTAGGAACTGGAGGAGCGTATTTGTGGTAGGTCGGGAATATTGGGGAAAGCCTTGGCCTGCGGCGAGACGCTACAGTGGGGATTGTCTCTCGGTATAGCAGGTGACGAGACGTCGACGAAAGTATAACGTGGACAAACAAGACTGCCAAATTCGTTGACAGTTTATTTTCACACGCATTTTTCCCACTCATTTCGAAAGCAACGCGTCTTACTTCTTACTCTGCGACATTAATTGACAACATATTCACCAACCATCTTTCAAAAAATATGTTTAATGGAATTGTCCAAAATAATTTATCCGATCATCTTCCCGTCTTTGCGTATTTTCATGATGAAATTACACCAGACGTTGGAGTAAAGAAAATTTTCAAGCGCTCTGTTATTGAAGACAACGTTAAGAAATTCAATGATTCTCTTTCTCACACATATTGGTCCACTTTTCTCAACGACGATGACCCAAATGAATCTTACAACGGCTTTTTCAATGAATATTCCAGACAACGCCTGCTTCCCGTTGAGGGCCATTACCAGCAGACAGTTAAAAAAACTCGGCTCCCCTTGGTTAACCCCTGGCCTCCTTACATCTATTAAGGAGAAGGATAGACTCTACAAACGATTAATCCGGTCGGCAAACAGATCCTGTTAATCGCAGTATAAAGCACACAGAAACAAACTATATCATTTAATCCGCGTCGTCAAGCTCTCATATTATGACAATCAGTTTGAGAGTGCGAAAAAAGATCTTAGACAAACTTGGAAACTGTCGCACGAAGTCATCAACAAACGAAAGAGTAGGTCCCCTTTGCCCTCGTCATTTAAGTCAGTGAACAGGAGTCAGTGAACAGGAGTCAGTGAACAGTGCTATATAACGGTCCGGCTGAGATCGCTGATAAATTTTGATTCCAATTTGGCAAATTCTATACCCACAGTTAATTGTTCTTTTCGTTCTTTCCTCACTGGCAACAACAACTCACGTATCACCCTAACTCCAACCACTATAAATGAACTGGAAGATATCTGCAGTTCATTTGCATTGAGGAAAGCCCCGGGCTGACAACATCCCAATGCACGTGATCAGAAATTCTTTTCACTTCATTTAGTTCATTTCCGCACCTCTGATGGAGACTATCAATCTTTCTCTTTCTAAAGGTATTTTCCGGATAAACTGGACACTACCAAAGTGATCCCCAGTTATAAAGTGTGAATTATAGACCAATTTCTTTACCAAATTTTTCGGAATTTTTTGAAAGAGTTGTGCATGACAGGATAATAGAATTTGCTGAAAAATACGAAATATTATATTGTTATCAATTTGGCTTTCAGTAAAATTATTCAACTTCATTCGCATTAACTCATCTCATTAATAAAATTTCCTCCGCAACTGATCGACATGAAACTACTGCAGGGGTGTTTTTAGATCTTTCTAAAGCATTTGACACCCTTAACCATCAATTTCTGTTTACCAAGCTGGAACATTATGGTATCCGTGGCGTGGCTCTTCAGTGGATTAAAAGCTATTTTCTTTCCGCCAGCAATTTGTTAAAATTAATCTAGCCTGTTCCTCAATGCAGACCATCAAATGTGGCGTCCCTCAAGGTTCTATTTTGGGTCCTTTATTTTTTCTACTATATATTAAAGGATCTTCCCAACGCCTCTAAATTAACGAAGCCCTTACTTTTTGCTGACGGCACAAGTATTTCTTATTCTCACTCTGACCTCACTGAGTTGCAATCTATTTTAAATGACGAATTGTGTAACTAATGACATGTGGTTGAAAAGTAATAAGTTCTCTGTCAATGTAACAAAAAAAACTTGTTATGTCATCTTTAAGTCGAGACAAGAACCTTAACTGTAATGTCTTTTTTTGGAAGTTATTCCCTGGAACAGACTAACGTAACTAAGTTTCTAGGAATATACGTGGATGAGCACCTTACTTGGAAACACCACATTAGCTATATCTCTAAACAGGGGCCTGTTTCTCGAAAGCTCCCGTAAATTACGGGCCCATATATGCTTGACTAACCAGGACATTTTGCTTATTTACCGATATTTTACCGAGTCTTTCGAGAAACGGGCCCCAAATCTCCAGGTCACATGTTGGTATAATATTCAGGGCCCGATTCTACCTATCAGAAAAATCTCTGTACTAACTACTTAATAACCGAGAGTGAGGTCGTTACGGGAAAATCTCAAACTGAGGCCTCGCCGTATTGACCGAGCGATAGCGAGGTCAATACAGTAGGCCGAGGTTTGAGATTTTCCCGTAACGACCGAACGGTCGAGGTTATTAAGTTGTTTATTATACGGCACAAAAACAAAAATAAAGCAAAAAAGCCAAAGCTAGCACAGCGGAAGTGATCACTTTACATCCGGCAGTGCGCGCGCTTCCCTGTTCATTCATCTTTTCTAACTGCACAAATCAGGTGAACTAACGCGTCTTTCGATCTAAAATAATTTTTATTTTAGTCACAATTTATAGTGCAGCTGTAAAAAGTTCATGTGGAATGTTATGGTCACGTTACAACAAGGAAAATTTCGTCAATATTTTTGAGAATCAACGGCCAAAGTCAATATGTACAGAAAAATGTCAACGGCCTCGTTGAAAATATACTACAGGGAATGCACTGTTCAGAATGTTCAGTCTTCTTCATCACTTTCGATGAAGCCAAAATGGAGGGACAAAAACCACCACATGGCTCTCTGCAGGGCTTCGGGACTGAAAACACCAAACTGGCCTCTTTTGAAGAGTTTGTCGTCTTCTTCATCTGTCAACGAGCGGGTGGCGTTTGGCCTGTTGCCCTTGCCGGCTTTCAGAACTAAACTTTTCCGTTTGGTTGCGAGAACTTTACGTGACATCTCAAATTCCTTTTGCACAAGAATATTGAATGGAGATTTCCCATCGGAAATGAATCTCTGAATGCTTCGTTGTTAACCCGATAGCTTGTCTGGCTCGTACTCGTCGCCATTAATTTTACGCAAGTCCTTGAAAACTTTGCAAGTAAATGGTCAAGGTCATCAGCCGGTACGTCCATAACTTCTACATCGCCCTTGTTTATTGATGACAAATAGCGTTGAAATGTTTTCATGTCGCTGACTGTTTTCTTTGTTGTGTTGTCACTTAATTGTTCCTTCACGAAAGTTTTAATTTCTTCTTGACTGTTTCCTTCGTTTTCTCTCTCGCCAACTCGTTCTGTCAAATCACTGTTGTCCTGAAATTGCAATTCGTCCGGATAATAAAATTCACTCTCAGAGTGTTCTTCTTCGTCACTCATTCTCAGCTGCTACAATTTTCAGACAAAAAAAAATCGATGGTTTTTTAATTCCTTTTTGTTTTGTTTTTGCAAGTCCGTAATCGGCCCGTGGGCATTACGGGAGAATAATGCCCTACAATTCATTGACAGTTAGCCAATCAGAGCGCGCGTTATATCGCCTACAAGCACAAGCCATATAATAATAGGACAATCACATGACTTTCGGAGGGCATATAGTTTATTTTGTGACCCGAGTAGCATCATTTGCGCCCGAGCGAGAAGCGCAAGGGCGCAAATGATGCTACGAGGGACACAAATAAACTATATGACCGACAAAAGTCATGCGATTATCATTATTATCAAGATACGCGGCCAAATCGTACAAATTCATTTAATAAGAAAAAAAATGTTTAACAGAGATGTAGCATGAAACTATGGTATATGGAAAGTTAAGCGGGCCGTTAATCCATTAACGGCTCGCTAGGAGTCATTTGCGGCCCGCAAAGCGCGTGTTTTCAAGAGGGCGGTTTTCAATTTGGCCGCGTATCTTGATAATAATACGCGTTAATTTACCTTAAGTATGTGTCCAACGTAAATAGGATTTTCATTCTGCAAAAGCGTGCTGTGCGAGCCATCATCAATTCTGATTATCGAGCACATTCTGTTCCATTGTTTGCTAAATTGGGTATCCTTGATATTTTTCAAGTGAACTCATTTCAAATAGCCAAGTTTATGTTTTATTATCACAATCAATTGTTGCCTCCAATGTTCCTCAACTTGCTTGAGACAAGTAGTGAAATTTATAATTATGGCACCAGAACGGCTGGATATTACCGCCCTCATTTCTGTCGTACAAACATTAAGCAATTTACAATTCTCTTTCATAGTACTATCATTTGGAACTCTCTCCCTACTTCAATTACCTGTTCAGCAAGTTTTCTTACCTTCAAGAAAAAAATGTTAGAACTTTTATTTAAACAATCCTGAATCTGTTATGCCGCACTCACACAGCACCAAATTATACTCTTATATTATCCTTGGAGGTGGCCTCTCCTATAAGCCTTGTGGTTTCCTGAGGTCTCCTCGCCACTAACTTAGGTGTATTACAAGTAAGTATTATGTAAATGAAAAATAAAAATAAATAAATAAATAAACGTAAGCTTTATTTCTTGCATGCTAACAAATCCAGCACTTCCACTCTAACACTTGATTCCTGAGATTACGCAGCAAGACCATCGCATTTTACCAGGATTTTCCTTTGGGGAACATCGAGGGTCTCGGATTTTAGACGTTTCTCATGAGGTTAAGAGGGTGGAAGTGGAAATGCGCATGCGTTGTGAAGCTTTTGCGCGCGAGAGACATCCTGCATTTGTGACGCGATTTTAATCACCCGGAAACAATCCAGTGTTGATGTTACAGTCGTAAATCACAATTTTAAGATGGCGTTAAATTTTTGCCACATCCCAGACAGCGTTCTACTCCATATTTTTAACTTCCTACCTTATAAGGAACTCACTAAGGTTTCGTTGGTTAGCAAAACGTGGAAAAGGATAAGCAACGATGCATCTCTGTGGAAACGCCTACAGTTTGACAACGATTCAGAGAGTACGATGAAACAGATACTTTATAAGAGATCTTTTGCGCTACTTACTCAGCTGAATTTAACCAATTGCAGCCTTAGTCCGCTGTTCCTGGTCACATTATCAGGGAAGTGTCTTCACTTGAAAGAATTGACATTGCAGAAGTGTCTCTTCGCGCGCGCGAAACGGCGGTACCGATTACACGTTTTTAAACGTTTACAAATCCTGGACGCACGCCGTTTAGAAGGAAACACCGAGTTTCTTACGCGTTTTTTGCGGTGCACTCCAAATTTAGAAACTCTGGCAATAGATAATTCAGTGGGAGAAAACTGGAGTGGTAAACCCTTTAAGAAGTTGAACAGACTTCGTCTATTGGATCTGACGCGCTGTGTTGAGGTAACTGAGGAGGACGTAAGTATCATGGCCGACAGTTGCCGAGCTCTCGAGTCGTTGCTTCTTCAGAGATGTCCCAAAGTGAACGGTCGAAGCCTTTCCTTCCTATTACACAACTGTAAAGCGTTAAAGACTCTGTCACTGGCCTCTACAAACGTGACAGATGAGGCGTTGTGCGCGTGCGATTGGAATAGCGTCTCACTGGAAGAAATCGATTTATCTTCGTGTTCTGAAATTTCGCCACGAGGTTTGAGCAAAGTCCTTGGGAGGTTAACGAAGTTAAAATACCTCAACTTACGGGACTGCGACGATGAATCGGGGCCGGCCACTGCACCAAATATTCTGACCTTTGTTATCCCGTTAAGATCATTGGAAGTCCTTAACTTAGATTCGGGTGACATACCATTTGAAGGAAAAGAAGAACTGGTTTGTAAAATTGCTGAGAATTGTCCAAAAATATCTTGTCTTGTTGTAGGACAAACATTTAAGACCGCTGTCTGCCTGGAACGCTGTCTACGGTGCTTGTCTCAGCTCACTAGATTCAGTATCTGCTATCTGCGAGAGGTGGAAGATCGGATCTTAAATCCCCGTCAAGTAGACATACTTCCCAACGGATTTGGATTGGAGATTCTTGTTAACAGCCTCGCAAAAAACTGCCACAAATTAGAAGCACTGGAGTTGTCAGGTTTCCTCGAGCGCGAATGTGCAATTATAACAAACTCCTTCGTTCAAATGATGAAGGACTGTCACCATCTTGCAAGGATTTCGTTGTTTGGCGGTAATGCCGATGTTCTTGTCATGGCGGCAGACGCTATAATGCAAACTCGACGGCACGATGTTCGTCTGATAAAACCCACCATGCTGTTTCCGTCACCACGAGGTATCACCCCTCCCCCGCGTTTATGTTTTGATCGAGTTGTTTATAACAAGGAAGTATCCGGCATGGATGACCCCTGGAGGGGTCCCTTCCTCTACGAAATAGAACCACGAAATTTAGATTTTCTTTAGCCTGTGATTTAGTTTACTAATAAAGTCATAAATAACCCAGGCACAGCAGTTCTTTTACGAAAAAAATTAATTAAACATGCCTTGAAATATGGTCATCGTCGGGAGCCCATCATCGTCTATTGCAGCCAGTAAATTAGTAACATGAATGGGACCCCTTGCGATCTATTGCAGTGGTTCAACAATCCCAGACCGACAGTGTGTATAACCCCTTTATTTAGCCTGTTCCTGCCGGGAACAACCTAGATAAAAGTGGTTCGAACTGAGGTTATATTACGAGCTAAACTGCCTGGCAATGAATGCTTTGGTCTGTTTTCAATATTTTCAAAAATACGTTTTGGACACTGCTTTTAAATAGCTAGTCTTAAACGTCCAATCATGTACTTTTGTAAAGTTGTTCTACATAGTTTTGATTCTCGTCTTTTTTAAAGAATCTTGATCCCAATAATGCTCCTTTGATTTTCCGGAGAGCAGTCGAGGAATCATCGTGCGCTTTTAGTAAGATGATCGGATTGTCCCTGTCAAAAGTAATATTTTAGTGCGTGCATTCATCATATGGACCAATGGGAGAGCTTGAACAGCTCGCGCGTGCTCCTTTGTTACGTTACGGAAAACGTTAACAGTGCGAGAATTCGTTTTTTTTTCTTATAGAAGGAGAGTGCAAGCGTAGTAAGAAAAAAATGAGTGGAAGTTTGAGGTTAACTTTGCGCTGTAGGAGGTCTGGTGATATGAACGTATTTGCCGAACGCGTGGAACAGGTCGAAAAGGAATTTGCAGTTATAGCATACAGAATTGTAAAATATGGCAACAAAATGGCAAAACTCGCCGAGAAAGGCAACAAGTTGTGCTCATCTATCAGCGCATGCTCACCGAAAGCGGAAAAGGATGGTACAATGCAAGGTAACATGGAAGACTTTGTTGGACATTTAACCTTTATCCAACAACACAGGAAAGGAGTGAAGTACATTTTGGAAGAAGAAATTGTCAGTAAAATAACTTCTTATAAGGAAAAGTGCAAAGCAATGAAAGAGATTTTAAAGGAATGTGAATTAGCAATTCGTAAGGAAAAACTCGAACTGGCACGATACGAGAAGGCAAAATCCTCTGTTCCAGTTGATCCTAGGAACATAAACGAAGCAAAGAGAAATTATGAGATGGCGCACTGTTCAGCGGAGCGTTCCCGCGTCGATATCGAGGTACAGTTGCGGCTGTTTGATGAGCAAAAGATGGAAGACTTCAATAGAATTCTTGCTGATTTTATGTTGACAGAGATGCGTTTCCATGCTCATGCGCTTCAATCGTACACCGCTGCCTTTAAATCGCTACCTGTTCAATCGACTGCGAGGAAAAGCCGCAAGAAAAGTGAGTCAGTGTCCAGTGGCCCAGACACCTCAAAACGGACAAGATTTTCCGACACTCGCTTGTCGCTTGCGGATCTCCAATGAATAGATGAAGAATATAAATTGACGTTTCTTTACAGTCCAAAATGTGTAGATGCTGTCTATTGTTGTTTCTGTAAGAATTGCAAGTCTCCTAGACTGCTGTTTCCTTAACAAGTCTATTCAGTTGTAGTTGCTTGTTGTGTTTTATTTTATTATGTATTTCTAGGGCTGGTGACTTGATGGAATTGCAAGGTACACGGACGCACAGCCCATTTTTTGGCTGCCAATAAAAGGAAACGTCTTTCATTGTGATTGTGCATTGATTTATTTTTAATTTAAGCAAAGTAAGAAAATTCCGAGTAAAGACAAGCTTTATTGACTGCTTACAGCTAAAACGTCAAATCTACTTTGTGCTGAAACATTCAAGCAGGGTTCATGGTTACTTTGTGATGACTACATGTGAAGGTGTTATGAACCAGTTTTTGCCCGCTCTACTTCAACGCTGCTATTATTCCAAGTAAGGAGCCTATGATGATGACCGCTGTGTTGCATGATAGCATTGCGGCTGCATTACACAGATCATCTTTACAACAGCTCACAGAGCACTTCATATCATCGTTGTTCTCTTTTTCTTTCTCGCACGTTTCCTTATACATCTCACACGTCTTGTCATTGGCACAACCACTGCTGACGGTTTTACATCCGTCCTCGTTTGCCCATGACCTGAAGCACTGGTCCATGACATTAGGACAGTCAGTTGTTTTGTCTTTAATGTCTTCTTTCTTGCAGCTCTTCTCCTTGCCGTTGCAGATGTAACATTGTATACAAAGACCTGTTGACAGCAAAGAAAATTCTGAGCGTGTACTGAGGTTTTACGCCTACAATGGTGTCCAGGGTGTTTATTAGTTATCGGAGATCGGAGAATTCGCCGGCAACTACAAAGAATTCTCCGGCCAAATTTAGATGGCCTGAGCTGGTTTTAAATTTAGACGTGGACCGCTTTCAGAATATTCTCCTGTTACTTTACACAATTATCCTGCTACTACAATTCTTATTGAAAACCCTGGGTGTCCACAACCATAACGCCGATCAGTTCTATCTGAGCTATTGATTTGTGTCGCTCTTATTTCTTTAGATAGCCCAACTTGTAAACTGAATGGGGTAGAAGAGAGCCAATACAGGGAGTTCATGCTCCTAAGTCATGGAATTAGCGCTTGGGAACAAACCGGTTTATTATACTGATTTTAAACTTTATTTGATCCGTGTACTTCAGTTTTTTGGTTTTAAATTTAGACGTGGACCGCTTTCAGAATATTCTCCTGTTACTTTACACAATTATCCTGCTACTACAATTCTTATTGAAAACCGTGGGTGTCCACAACCATAACGCCGATCAGTTCTATCTGAGCTATTGATTTGTGTCGCTCTTATTTCTTTAGATAGCCCAACTTGTAAACTGAATGGGGTAGAAGAGAGCCAATACAGGGAGTTCATGCTCCTAAGTCATGGAATTAGCGCTTGGGAACAAACCGGTTTATTATACTGATTTTAAACTTTATTTGATCCGTGTACTTCAGTTTTGCGTTTAGCAAATATCTACTGAGTAGAGTTAGCACCTTCTCAAAGCATGTTATCGGTATTAGCAGTGTAAAAAGTGTTTGAGAACTGATACTTAACACTTCCCGCTCTTGTTAAGAAAACGGACGTAAGATCATAAATTATGCATTACCTCTGACATAATTCTTACGCTATCACGAAAAAACAAAAATCCACGTTGTAGCGAAACGTCGACATTTTTGTCTCTACAATTGAAAGAAGTAGAAGTATAGCTACCGAAAACTCCTGGGAAAAGAATTCAATGTGTTTAATTGAAATCCTCAATTGATTTCAAACGCCAGTCCAACGGTATCAGATGGAACACATTTAGTTTTCATTTGCATCTTTCCTTCCTATTTCTAAATCAGCCTCTTTTGCAAACTATATAATTTGTCATTATTAACATGTGCAAAATAAACGGGTTTCGAGACAATAATTGAAATTTCAAGATCCACTTGAGTTTGTTAAAACTCGCCAGGTGCAGTCAAGTGTAGGAGCTTCAGTGCAAGCTCAAGTATTAATAGGTTAACCTGAAGTATTAAGGTTTCCGGTCTAACTTTCACGCATCTGCCTTCTCTTCGTCCAACCGAGAGTACCTACAGGAAATTCAGTGTGTCCAAAATACTTTCTCACGCAAAATTATGAGAATTACAGTACCGTTATACTTGGCAAATTTCAGAAACCTCAATAGCTTTTCTCGATATCAATCCACAACAACGGCCTATCAACTAGTGTGTACTACAAACCTACAGACTCCCATAGTTAATTGTTGCACTCGTCTTCTCACCCCACCCATGTTAAAAATTCCATTCCACATTCTCAATTCCTCAGACTTCGACGTTTATGTAGTGATGAGTTGGACTTTTCCAGCAAATCAGAAAAACCTTCAGTTCTTCAAGAACCGTGGCTACCCTGACTCAGTTGTGAAGACAGCTCAACAACGCGCTCAAACAACTGACCAACACTCAGCACCACAAACGTCACAAAAGGAAGAGAACCAGAGAATACCGTTCACACTCACTTTTCACCCACTCAACCTACCTGTCAAGAACATCATTCTGAAGAACTTCAAGTTACTTCAGAATGACAACAAAACAGACAGCATCTTCTCACTACCACCACTCATCTCATTCAAACGTAACAAAAACGTAAGCGATTTTTTAGTTAGAAGTACCCTAAAATCAGACGAATCACCCGGCACTTTTAACTGCACACGCAAAAGATGCAAAACGTGCCCTTTCATCCACAACACAAACAAAATAGCAGGACCTAAACGATCGTTTAAAATCACCGACCGTTTCACATGCACTTCCGCCAATGTTATCTATTGCATAAAATGCATCTTATGCAAGAAGATATACATCGGCGAGACCGGAAGAAGATTAGGTGACCGTTTCCGCGAACATCTGCGTGACGTCGAACGAAATGACAAAGATGCATCGAAACCTGTAGCGCGACACTATAATCTACCTAACCACTCAACTCACAACATGACGGTATGTGGCCTTTCCGTGCATCAGGGTAACACGGAAAGCCGTAAAAACCTAGAACAGAAATTTATCTTCCAACTCGGTTCTCTTAATCCCCACGGTATCAACGAACGTTTCTCATTCATTTAATCATTCATTTCCATTCACACACTACTATGGTTCCACCAATAGCATGGCTCCAAACTTCTCTATATAAATTGAACGTAACCCACAATCCTCTCATTCGCTCCGACGAAGAGCTAACGCTCGAAACGTCAGCACCTCCCTTTTAACCTTACGGTGGTATAACTTACTTAGTCAACTCGTTTGATTTACCCAGTTTCTTGTGTTTCAATTTCCCACCGACGCAGCACCAGTTTCTTTAGAAACTATCCCCACAAATCAAGTATTAATTGGTTTGTTATCTCTTGTTAAACATTTGAAAATGTTCGTTCTATACTGAGCACACTAGGAGACCTGGAAAATCTGCCACTAAATGAGAAGGCCGAAGGACGGTAAATATATATATGCAAATGCGAATCTGTGAAACACAGCTTGGCTTTAATAAACTAGGGACATGGTTGGCGCAAGGCACGCAAAGCAGGCTCTGAAAGTAGATGGGTGGGTAGCGGTTGGCAGTAATTACCAATTCAACAGCTGACCATAAATTTTATCCAGAGAAATCTTTTTCGCGAGTCAAAGTTATCATGATTGATTTTTGACCTTTATGATATTAACTTTTGGGTGCACTTGGCGGTTGTTAGGATCTTTTAAAATTCTTACATAATTTGAGAGAATCGGTTGACATCAAAACTACAAGAAATTGTAGGCTCTGGCTTTCATTTACCTGAGCACTTATATTTTTCGATCTTAAAAAATCATGGACTTTCAAGGACCAAAATTCGATTTCAAGTACTTTCAAGCCTTGAAATCGGACTTCTGAAATTCAAGGGTTTTCAAGACGCGTACGAACCTTGATTTTAGCATCTGTTTTCGTTGTGGAAATCTAGTAATCATCACGACTTCACACCACCACCCTCGCATTCAGAAACAAGAGCTTCCTTACCGATGGTGTTTTCAAACCAACAATATATAAAAAAATGGTGAAAAAATAAAGTAAAATACTCAAGTACCAGTTGAAGCCAGAGCTGCTAGAAGGATGGAAACAACAGGCAATATTTTCATGTTGTCTTCTGGCTAACAGAGCTTGACCTTTTCATCAATACTATATTCCAGCTGCAACTGAGCTTCTGGTCTGCAAGGTCCCCAATTATGAGCTGAGAAGTCATTAAGTCCTACATTTGCATTTTGAAAATCCTTGCGAGGCCCCACAACGCACGCTCAACCAAATATGGAAACGAAAACAACTGTTCGCAGAAGGACGCAATGCGGGGTCCAAGGTAGTTTGAAAGGTTGTTTACCCATTTTGACTTTTGCTGATTATCAAGAGGATGCCAGCAGAAATGGGTAGAACTTGATACTATAGTTTTCATCCTCGCGCATTAATTAAGAAATAAAAAACATGTACCGTGTTTCTATCGAGCTATGCAAACACGATTGGAAGTTTGGGAGAACGAGAAACAGCTTTTTCGAGTTCTCCCAAATTTTCACGAGTGTTTCTATAACTCGATAGAAACACGGAGAACATGTTTCCTATTTCTTCGAGAAAACACCGCGACGGAAAAGGAAAATAACTTATTAACACTGATGACCAAAATGTAAATTCTCTTTGGTCGCGTCATCATTACGTTAACAGCTCGTGCTAGTTCTGTGTTTCTGTCGAGTTATAGAAACATGAATTCTAACCAATCAGCGCGCGTATTTTCTTAGGACTGTCATTAGTTTTGTAGCACTTTGTCATTTAGTTAGCTTTTAACAGTAAACTGCAACAAACCCATCAATTTACAACAGCTTTCCAGTATACAGCAAATAGCTTGGATCTAACAAAGTAAAGGAGTTTGGAGCAAGGTTCTTTACGGCCAGTAAACCCTTCAGGCTGTATTCTTTGACTGCATCATTCCATTTGTGCAACAGTGTCGAATTTTTCTTCTGCGATGGCTTGACTATTTCTTACTATAAGCATTAGTATGCGTCAGTTAATGATTCGTGAGGCAAGCTGTGTAGTACTAAGCAATCTGCCACAAGTGTAGCTGGTTTCTTCACGGAAACAAAACATTGCTATTGAAAATACATCAATCATTTGAGATTTCGACAACCTCTCTGGCACTGTGTGTGTTTAATTACCGCATGGCTTCGTTCAAAGCGACCAGAAATCTCCATTTTTAACAGAGCTCAGTCCAGATCAAAATCTAACTAATGAAGAGTAATAAGGATTATGAAGTATGAGAACAAGTAGTGGGGTATCATGGCTGAATTCTTCACAGATCTCGCATCTTTCCAGTGCAGTCACAAGGGAACCTTTCAGTGCCATGTTCTCAGATGAGCTTGCTACGACTTTTTTACATGCGGGGAACTCAATTCTACCACTGCGTATTGCCTCGGAAGAACGGCTCGCTTTCTTTAAATGACATGGGTACTTATATCAAAGTGTTGAATCTCATAATTCAGAAGCGAACATAATACAAACAAACATTAAATCTCGAGCTGCTAGCGTTGAATACCATGCTGGGCTGCATTATACTACATAAGTAGTACGGTACGGCGCGACACAGCACCAGACCGTGAATCAAGTCTCCCCACCAAGGCAACAGCCACTGATCACAACATCGCAAAATAAAAACGCCAAAGAACCGCAGAGCGCCGTTTAAAGCTCACCACTTTAACTCCAACGGTTTCACAATATCCATATGATACGTTCATCAGTCAATCTTTCAATCCAAATTTGATTAGATTTTTATAACTACTAGCTCTCACGAAACTCGAAAAGGAAGATGACAGAGCAGGCCTTCTTCGTTGTTGTCTTATTTTCAAATCGAGGCTCTACCAATTCACAGTGCATTCTGGTCCGCTGGTCCGCTCTTCCACAGCGCAGAGCATTGTGGTCCACTGAAAACGACGCTAAAAACTACGCCAAAATCTCGATTTGCTTGCCTTTCTTTTAAATTTTGATTATGAATTGCTACTCCGCTCGCTCCGCAGCAATTACCAAACAACACAAGCTCAAGAAAGCTATTGTGTTATGAACTTAAGATTCTTCATCGCGAATGAGGTTTTGTTACTAGGACAACTTTATGGTAGGTCCGCAATCCGGGCGGGCGGTCTAAAAAAGCGATCTTTATACTCTCTTAATTGAGTCAACAAAAGCTATTATTGGATAACGATAAGAATATGTAGAATTCTGCACATATGAATACTTGTCTTCGGATGCTATCTGTTTCTTGAAGCTCTCAGTTTCCCTTGAGATTCGTCAGGGAAACTGTTCGCCTCTCCAGACAAGTATCCATCCATAAATAAACACAAGTAAACTTTTTGGAGGGGGTGGGAGGAGAAAACGACAGACACTGGGACCGAATTCGCGACGAGAACCACGTCATGTTTTAATGTAAAATATAAATAAAATAATAGTTTAATAAAGTCAACATTGTATTTTCTATTCGGTTGTTTTCCTATTTCGTATCTAAAGACGCGACCCCCGAGGTCTATATATACTACTTATTAACCAACAGTGAGGTCATTGCAGGGAAATCTCGGACCGAGGCCTTGATATATTGACTGAGCGATAGCGAGGTCAATACGTCAAGGCCGAGGTCTGAGATTTCCTTGTAATGACCTAACGGACGAGGTTAATAAGTTATTTATTATATGGCTCTTTTAGCACTGAAATAACAGGATGGGTACGCTGGAGGTAATTTGAGGTCAAGATCGCTGAACCAAAACAAACCTGACCATGTGCTCGAAACAAAAAGTGATAGAAGAACCAGTTTTTTTGAAAGTGAGACAGCCTTAGCCTATATTGAAAAAAAAAATTTGAAAAATTTTCATAATCCCCGATCGTTACAAGAAAATCTTGCTCGCTCAGTAGCCAATCAGAAACCGTGTACTACTGTAGCCATACAATAAGTTTCGCTTATCATAAGAGATAAAGAGGAGGTCAGTGTATGTGTGAGTGCACGCAACCGTATGCCTTGACTTATGCCTTGCCTCAACTGATTTGACTTCATGTTACTAACCTCATTAGTCCGCAACAAGCATTGCACACTTCTTTATCCCCAGGTCGCTGCACATGGGACACAAACATACGCTGCAAGCATTCTGGAAAGCGGGTTTCTTGCATACGAAACACATCTTCATGTTAGGGGGACCTGGAGGAGGCTTGTGCCACTGACAAACCATAGCAGCTCTTTGTTTGTCTTTCCATGGCGTGAAGCGACCACACACAAAACAAGAGTCTTTGTTTAACTGCATCATATCTCCAAAAGCTCCTCGCTGCATGCTACAAAACTGACACATGTTCACCTCATGTGTGAAAGGACCCTTATCCTGTAGAAGTCTATTACACCGCAACTCCTGTTAATTGACATAAACAATAATGAAACAATTAAAATCTTCACTATTCGTAACAGACGAGATTGTTGTGAAGAGAAAGGGTTTTAGTCGCATAAAACCTATAGCGAGAAACCTCACTGAGTTCTGATTCCTGTACTGCTGAAACAAGGTTTGCCATAACTGAAAACAGCATGTGTCATACCGTACTCTCGTTACCTTATAGTAAGTGTTTTTCCAAAACCCAGGACGTCTCACAGAGCGATGGTCTTTCCTTAAGAACTCTAACAGTTTCTTCTTGTCCCCAGCTAGTTTTAGCTGTAACGGTACCATAAAGATCACTCTATCTTCTTCTCTGCAGTCTTTCGCAAAATACTTGGCTAGTTCCGCATGGTGCTGCTTCTTTTCCTCAGCATCCAAAAGGAAGGTTTCCATGACAACCTGAATGATTGATGTACAGACAAAAGATGTATAAGTAAGGTGTAAGTTAAGAATTTCACGATGAATCTGTGCTCGTCGATGTCTTCTCGAAATCTTTGTGCAATCGTCGTTTCACTATTTCCAGACAGTTTTACCCTCTCGTTGGTTTGCTTGCTATTCTCTACCCTCGTCCCCCCCTGATCTCCCCCATAAGCGTACGGATGAATTCAATCAATCAATCAAGAACTTTATTTAAGTGTCAAAACCTTATAGCCAGGCAAAAGCACCGTACTAATTAGGGGACACTATTACACTAAACTAAGCTAAACTACACTAATTACTAATATCAAGACAATAATAAAAAGAAAAAAAATGTATGTATATATATATAGGCTATATAAAAATGTTATTATAATCTATGATCTATTAAAATGTTAAAATGACTTGACTCGACTTGAGAGGCATTATGTGCAGCATAGTATGCAGCCCTTACAGCCAGTGTCCATTAAGCGAGTTATATCCCTTTTGCGAATACAGTTTGTAAAAGCTTGCAGTGTCTTGGCTGATCTGTCAGACGTAGAAAGTTTGCCCCATAGTTTGGGTCCTACATATCGCAAGGAGTGCTTTCCATAAGTAACAGTGTTGTATCTAGGAGTAGAAAAATCTGATTGTCTCAAGTTATATGCGGAAATATGCTCGTTAAAAATGTTACAGGTGCTATTAGGACATAATCTATGTTTAACTTTATACATAAGAATACATATGTCCTGTAAACGCCTGTCTGCTAGCGTTGGCAACTTGGCTCTCTCCAGTAGTTGAGTATAACTAGCATGCTTGTTCTTGTAAACGGCCCTCGAATTAGGGACAAGCGGGGGTGGAACGGGTCATGGTCATGATCAGTTATGCCACAACATTTGTATTGAATACGCAGGTTTTTGTAGTGTCTTAAAGAACATGTAGTCGGTAACTCAAGTGTAGCATTTGCTACTAGAACGAGAAGGGGTACTGCTGTTACAAATGCCATCATCATCATGATCTGTACCAAGAGAAAATGAGGAAAGAGAACATAACCTCGTCTGATAGGATAAGGGGACAGAATCTATTTTAGCCCGGAAGCTATTTATATCTCGTTCCATGGATGCGTGGTTTCCACATGGCGCATTCAAATTACAACCATGTGATGAGAAGGACATCAGCCACTGGTCAGTTAAAATGGTTTCCGGATCTAAAAATAGATTCTGTCCCCTTATCATAGTAAGAAAAGCCAGTATGGAAGATACGTTCTCTTACCTCATTTTACCTTGATTCTGTCGCCTTATAAGAGAACCCAGTATGGAAGATCTTGATTCTGTCGCCTTATCATAGTAAGAGAACCCAGTATGGAAGATACGTTCTCATTTTCCCTTGTCTTTACCCGGTAAATAGCCAGCAGACATTTTAGTCACGGTAACCATGACTTAGTCAAACAAATAAAACGTGTTCCCATCCTTTGTCCGCCTTTCTTTTTTTGACCAAACCTTTAATCGGCAAAGAAGCTGAGCGGAAGCAAGGGAACTTACTCGCCATTCACTTGGTGCCGACTCGGTCCATCAAGGAAAACCCCAAGTATTATACTCAACTCTGATAAATAAATAGTAAAATACTGCTTATTACTCAGGGCTATTAATATATAAGTCTACTAGCCTCTGATATTGACGCATGGATGAATTCAAGTCTTTCTTGTTCCCCTGTGCTACCGATATTTCTCAAAAAATGCCTCAGCGTTCGTCTTATTTGAGCCCACATCATCATGGGCAGGGGGTCAGAGGAGTTTTTTCTCTGAGCATGTGCCGTAGTTCAGTTTCAGTTAAGCCTCCTTGACTGCATTCCAACAAACACAGCACCTGTCAATCAAGATCATATTTTAGAGGATGGAGTTTCTCGTTCATTGCCAACAAGTTGTAAATTCAATGATTTCCCAAACCAGGTGCCAAATTCGTGATACCATGATCTTTCGAAGTCCTTTCCGTTCTTATTTCATATTACATTCAGTATTAATTCAGCGACTAATAATCGACAAAATCGTTTAGAATAATTCAGCTAAACAAGAACCTACTGCCGTCCAGTTGTTAATCTCATGGAGTTTTCTGCTCTTACGGTTTCGATAGGAAAATAACTTATGGACTTTCATCATACATTGCAGTGGTAGTGATGCAGTGTTAGTGACTGACAAAATGGAGTTTTGCAGAGTGCGAGCGCGTGCTGCACAGATCGCGTGAGAGGGATGTGTTATTGTTTTTATATTCTTTTTTATATACTTTTTTGAAATGACATGTAATGTGTTACATTTGCCAATCTGCATCAATTCAAACCAGCCTTGCTTCAAACTATGTCTGATTGTCCAACTGCTTGTAATGTGCACTTTTCCTTTAACAACATTTTTGTCACAAGAAAAGCAGATTTTTTTCCAACAATAGCATACTTAATAGTTACATGGATTACTAAATTACCCCCTCCCCTCCCACGTACAATGCACTCACGTTACGCACGGATAAACACGCACTTGCATGGTATCAGTATTTACCTTATATCGTTCCCAGTAACGACATGTAATGTTGTTGCAGAGTTTCACAGAGTGGTAAAGTAAAATAATGTAAAGCAAAGCAAAGTAAATACCTCTTATTAATCGAGTTCGAGGTCCGTACTGTAAAATACGGATCCTCGTTTTTTCCCGTCGATTTATTTATTTAGGGCCATAAATCGACGGGAAAAAACGAGGATCCGTATTTTACAGTACGGACCGAGAAAACGAGGTTAATAAGATATTTATTATATCTCTGGAGTCATTTTGGCGACCAAAACAAACTTTAGCGGGCCGTACTGAGAAGTACGGCCCGCTAAATTGACCAATCACAGCGCGCGTACTAACTGAGAGATATAATAAAGTAAAGTAAAACATTCACTTAAGTGTCAGTGTCTGTCAGGAACTAATATTTTCGTTTTATTGTTCCTGTTGGATCGTACATCCGGACAGTATATTGTTTCATTACATGAATGGATATGTGACGTTGACTGACAGCTAGCACACGTGGTTTTAGCTAGAAAGGAACAAGATTACTAGTCGCAGTTAGTTCGTAAGGCGATACAGAATAAATAAGTAGAAATATAGCGATCGTGTGGTTTTCTTTGAGACATAGAAGTTAAGCCTGGATAGACTAACTGGGGAGACTAGTACAATAGTAACTTACAGAACTTAGAACTTACTATTACACATTCGGTGGTTATAAGACTGTACAATGAAGAACAACACACCTTCTTAACATAATTAGAGTCATCCTCATTGGACAATCTGTTGATTATAAGTTGGAGCAATTCTTTCAGTGTCCCCGGTAGGCTCCTGATGTGACGTGTTATTGTTTCAAACACTCCAAAAACGCGCAGCTCCTCACAAGCCAACGATAACCACAGCGGGTTGATAGCCCCTGACGAACCAATCAACAACGCCATCTGTTCCGTATCAAGTTTCTGAAAAGTAGAACAATCGAGGTTTGAATGTGAATGCATGGATAAGTGACAAGTCCAAGATCAAATTCAATTATTCTGAATACTTTTTTCGTGGCAACTCTTGCACATCCTTTCACTCTCAAGATCTGAAAAATTTCCTTTGGTAGAGCTGTCCATTGATTCCATCGGTAAGATTACAGAATTTCGTGTTAGATCGACTCGGTACTCTGAGGACGACATCATTACACTTGCAAATCTGCCCTCAAACAGGAATGGGCTTACTTACATGCATTCAAAATTTGTCAAAAGTCACGTAGCACTTAACCATTTGAAAAAGTACGGTATATCATTACATCATACAAAATTTCCTGTCTACCTTATTATACATTCCCAGAGTATGTGTGACAATCTCCCTGCGCGTGGTTTCACCAAGCTGTCCTACATGAAGTGGTATAGGCGCTGGATTGCGGTGCTCGTCTGACAGTAGGATTGACGATCGACTGTCAATCACTGCACTGATGATGCAATGAACGTTGTTTGGAAAAATATTTGGCAGCCAACCCATATGGTTAGGCGCTTCACAATCTGCTAGCTAAAAAACAACTATAATAAATGAAAGTAAAAATCAACTAGAATATTATGATGACTTCTGTGGCAATCTTACAGGGAAGGAAAAGGCAGGAGAGACCAATGAATAGTACAACCAAAGGAATCAAGGTAACCCACTCAACAACTTCCACACGCACAAACGTAAACCCTTTCATGTCAAATATGCGAGAACCCATGGGTCCCAGTTCTGTGCACTGTGTACTGTGCGAGAATATAACATTGGGGTAATTAGTAATGGTACCAGGACTGAGCGCAGTCCAATTTGGTGATTAACAAAATCGGACGACCGCGAAGCAGGAATCCGATTTGTTTTTAAGCTCTTTTCTTAAATCAAAACACAAGAAAGTCCAAGATTTTTTGCTAGCAGTGAAAAGCGCGCGTGCGATGGCGCTTACTGTCCAGTTACTTAGGCACGACGCGTACTGTCCTATTAATAATGGTAATTGAAATCATACGGGTGATTTCCAATATTGAACGAGCGCGCAGTGCGAGTTCGCTTTGAAATCACAAGTATGATTTCAGAGCAAAATTGCAAGACACGAAGTTCAAATACCACTTTATTACATCCAGTTTTGCAATCGCAACAATTTAATAGTCCCACTACAGGATTTTTGTGAGTCAAGTGCCAATATTTTATTGTAAACTTGATTGGTTGTTTTATTTTTGTGTTTATTCTCATTGGCCGAAAAAAAGATGCGATTCAGAGCTTAAGATAGTGAGATTCGTGAATAAATCACACTGCTATGGAATTTGATAAATGCAATTTTCAGAGGATCACAATCTTGTGCACAAATTACCAGTGATTCAATTTTGTTATAGTTGTGATTAAGTACAATATTGAAACAACAGCTTGTTAGCTTACAGACCTGATTAACTGCATCAATGATAATCACAAGCGATTCTTCCTTCAGTGCCGCTTTCTCCAGTTCTTTTTTCAATTCTCCCGCCAATTCGTCTAAACTCATTTCCTCAAGGAATGCCAAGTCTGTCGTGGTTGCTGTAAAATTCGAAAAAAAAAGCAGTGTTATAACGTAACCACTAGTCCCTTCTTACGTTACGGTTACACGAAGCGTGATATCAAGTATGAAGAGAAAAATTTGCAACTAGGTTTAATGGTGGCATTACGTTTACAGACTGGTGAATTATTTGCCATTTACTAGCAACATTCCCCTGCAAACCATGCAAAGTTTCCACGTAACTATTCTCTTTTAACTTACGGACTATCATTATTCAGACTGCAGCGGAGAAATCAAATAATGGAGAGAAATCAACTAACTAGATATGAAACTAATCCTGTACTCAGTAAATTGAGGCAAAACTAGTCTGCCACAGGCTGCCTCGGCCCCGCCCGCCACCCTCTCCCCAAAACGCCCGATTGCAGGGTATAGTACCGAAAGCAGAACAGTCAAGATTCAAAAGATTCAGTAACCTGTTTAGCCACCAGCCATAGTTCACAATTGCAGTATATTTTATGTCAAGCAAATATAAAAAAGTATGGTTAGGAAAACGTAACAGATCCTATCGTCTTCGTAACAGCCTCTGGTGGGCACGTCACGCGAAGGTGTTGAGCGTTGCGTGACGAGACAATTAACGGCTGTCAAATACACAAGAAACACTAAGATGATGAATGAATCGTGAAACCTTTCAGCCATTTCACAAGCCTCAGCACAAGTTTGCGAGGGTCTACTGAACCTGGACCAGCACCAACAAAATGATAAAACAACGGCAAACCAAGCTACAAAATAAGTAAAATTAGTTTTAACTCACAGGAAAAATAGAAAAAATGTTCACACAGCAACAGTTAAAATGATAGTTTGCAAACCAATGATGTGACTAAATTCGTTTACTTAGTAGTAAATTTACAAAAAAAAAGGGGTTCTTTTCATCTCTGAAACCCGAGAGAGTTCTAGACAAAGACCAATTCACTGGCAATAGCTTCTCTACTAGTGATCAATAACATAACTCCCCATACAATGACAATACATTACTTACCAAACACATAACGAAAATTAAGAATACTTTCAAGTTAATTAACGCTATTTCCTTTGGGTTCAATTCACTCACTGAACCATTTTTATCGAGATCAGCCCTCTGATCCAAGCCACGTTATATTGAAGAAGCATCTCGAGAATCTCTTACGCTTCTTCTGTGCTTAGCAACCTCCCGCGTGCGTCCATAACTCAATGGTTGCACAGCTGCTGTGTTTACCATTTCTTTCATAACATAGGACTTCACAACTTCACAACTGACTTCACACGGCGGGGCTAAAACGCAGGTCATGGGTCACGGGTGGCAGGTTACAGGTGTGACGTTAAGGGTTTACGGCGTCCACAGAAAGGATAAACGGGGAGGAATAAGACGGCAACAGTCTATTATGCAAACAACAACTCCATTTCTTTAATTCCACACACCAGGCAAGCATATGCTAAGACGTCATGTGACTACAACTGACGTCACAACAAGTAATGGTCACGGGGAACGGGTCATGGATAACGGGTACTGGATGGCGGGTCACAGGTCATGATATACAGTTCTTTATTTCAAAAATGTAAAAGGTTTTGTTTACCGTCATGTAACCCGCCACCCATGAACCGATACCCGTTACCTGTGACCCGTTACCTGTGACCCGTGACCCATGACCTGCGTTTTAGCCCCGCTGGATGTCACCATGCAAACCATGGGCAAATAGATCGTGCGTATTACCCAATCAAAGCTACGTTATAAACCTTTTTAATCTCTTGTGTGCAACGGGCTAACAGTGATGACTTTCCAGAGCCAGGGGATCCCAGAATCATCAATGGTACAAGAGTGTCTGTTCCGGGAACTCCCAAGAAGATTCCTGACTTGGCATACTCAACAATAGCTGAGATTTCTTCACTTCTACCGAGGACTAGCTGACCTCGCAACTCAACAAAGTTGTCATATATTATCATCTCTACCATAAGAATGAAAAAAAAAACGATTTTTGTTAAAAAAAAAACACACGTAACAAGTAGATACAACAGAACTCTGGGTTGATCTCAATTTGAACAAAAGTCCCGCTTTTCTTCAGAACTATCAATTATCATCAATCAATCAATCAATCAATTAATCAAGCAAATGATCAATGACAACAATGTAAAAAACACAAACTGACAACAAGCTTTCCCATGGATTCTACACTTTCTTTAATTAGCGGGTTTGAACAAATTGAAACAGAGGATAAATTGCCACTGTGGATGAAATCATAGTTGAAGGTTTGTCTCTTACAGTGTTGATGCATTTAATACAGGTTGGCTAAAATCTCATGGTTGAATCTGTTTTCAAATACATACCTCTTACTAACAGAGTTCGAGGTCCGTACTGTAAGTTATGGCCGAGTTTTTCCCGCTGGGATTTATGGCCCAAGCGCGAAGCGCGAGGCCATAAATCCAAGCGGAAAAGATGAGGATCCGTAACTTACAGTACGGATCAAGAAAATGAGGTTTGTAAGATATTTATTATATCTTAAAGCAGACTTTTGAACAGTGAAGTACGGCCCGCTAAATTGACAAATCACAGCGCGCGTACTAACTGAGAGATATAATAAAATACAATACGTTTTATTTCGCATTTACTGAGAATATAAAAATACATTTGTCTCTATATTTTTACTTTTTTTTCCTTGTATATATATAAAATTGTTTTATTATATTAAAAATATAGATACAGTTAGGAAATGCCTAGAGCCAAAGTGAACCTGAAGATTTTCTAGTTTAGCACTGGGCGTATCGTGTCTTGAGTTTTGTAGCCTTCACCCACATAAATGCTGAAGCACAAAGCAGTGTACAAAGGCAATAAAAGGCGAAAACACGCGATGAAAACGAAAAACACGAAGTGCAAAAAAAAAATCCGAACCAGAGCGCAATGCAGACTAGCAAATATAAAATGAGTAAGCCAGTTACGAAAGTAGCGTCAAGAACTAAACTGCCTAAGTAGCAGGCATTGTTTAACTCTTTAGCGGGAACAGATCGTGGAAGCTGAGCTGCTAGTTTTGGACCGACGTTGATAAAATGCTCATTGAGTTTTTCACAAATATTAGCCTGGTCAGTAAAGCACTTGTTGTTGTAAAGTAACTGAGAAATTAGTGTTTGTTTCTTTTTAAATCTGCTTATTGTCATATCAATTAATTTCCACGTTGTTTTCATATTACCATTATTAATGGAAATTGCACCCAGCGTTTGTAGGTGAGTGTTTGCTTATAAACCTGAAACTGAATAATAAATAAATGAAATAAATAATAAATGAAACTAAATAATAAATTAGGTATCTTTTCCTGCACTCCTTCTCTTAGACAAGGAAAACTACTTAGAGACCTACCCAACTCGTCAGGTGAAAGTTCATCTTGTTTCTCTGGAAGCAAGCGGCTGATTGCTGACTTAAAGAACTCAAGCACTGACTCACCAAAATCATCCAGACCTTTCAGTTTGACCTGACACGATTAAATCACAATAAAATCACAGAGAGGTCCTTGAACTTTAATCTGGAAATGCAATGTTGTATTTCTTACCTTGGGTATTCCAGATGATTCATCAACTCCATCATACTGGCATGAATAATCAAACACTTGTTTTGGAAATTTATCTCGAAGCTTTTCTTTCAAAGTCTTTGGGTAAGACAACATTATAAAAGATGTACTATAAAAATATTAGATCATTTCTATTCTCCTGTAAATTTAATATCACTGTAAAGGATATGGCTCTCATAAAACCTTAAAATACTGTAGTAAATAATTTAAAAAAATCCCAACCAGGAGGTCTGCTGTTGTAATACACTGAATAGTCCACTAGGTACAAGGTACCAAGTTTTGGGTTAATTATTATCACCCTTTGAACTAAGGCTGATTTGTAATATATTCTTTTTGAAGTTTAAAAAAAATCAGGTAATTGGATTGAGGATTCCTGAGACAAATGTATTTGGATATAAGATTGTTGATTATTTCACATGAGGAAGAATAATCCATCAGTATTGTAGATAAAGAATTTAACCTTTAACTGTGCTTTGTTGAAAGGATGAGAATCTATAAAAGCTTGTGTCATCCCAGGTGGTAAGTCTTTAAAGAACTCATGGCTTCTGATCAGAAAGGCAGCATTTTGACTTTTATTCCTGTATGCTGCATGAATGATTTCCATGTGAGTTATCGAGGTGTTAAAGATCCAATTGTACTCCTCTTGGATCTCCAGAGATACTTCAGAGCTGCTTGGAATCCACCCATACCTAATCCAACAGAACAATATATAGAGGACGTAAAATAAAGGAATACAGAATTTCTTAAACCAGGTCAGGTTTGTTTTGAAATACTGTTAAAAATGGCATTTTGTGACTCTTGCAGGAGTGAGCAAGACTGGATTAAATTAAAGTGATTGCCAGTGTAAACGTTACTGATATTACATTGTTTATGACCTTGTTTGATCTTGCATGTTTTCCATAGTAAACTTTACAATTAAATGACTGCCAGATAGAACAAAAATCCAATTTACATGATAGACTCACCTTTCTCCAAGCATGTTTAAGAAAAATGGCTCCCCATTTGTTTCCTTAGAGCAACGATCAATTTTCCCTAAACAAATTCGCATGGTAGATTCTGTTGTGGAGTCCTTGGGGACACCCCATCTGAGGTCACATTCAATAAGATGAATGAGTCGCTTTTCACACCATTCGTGTAACTCGGGAACAACCTTGAAATAGTCAAAAGATGTATTAAATTACAGATAACTTGCGGTTTACTCATTAAGTAAAAATTGTCTTAACTGAATTTATCATTATTATAATATTAGAAAGTAACACAATGCACTGTACTTTCCATATCCCATTTTCATATGTAAAAATTTTCAGACCAGCATGGACCTGGAGGGGGGGTGGGCACTCTTTTATATGGGCTATGTTGGTATGTGCAGCCCCAAAGGGTGCAGGTTTTCAGCCGTTTTCGTCATAAATAGGGTATCCATTTTGGTCATAAATAGGTTATGGCTTAAGAAATAGCCACTTTTTCATCATTATCGAAAAGAACATTGGCAAAACCCCTTCACAAAGTATGTTTATGGCAGTTTAATACTGGTTTATAACAGGGAACTAATTATTAGGCAGGTCTGAAACAGGGTATTGATTTAGGGTCAGGTCATAAATAGGGTACAGAAAATTGCAGATTTTGGTCATAAATAAGGTAAGGGTTTTGGGAAGCATTCCGCGCACTCCTAACCAATTTTTGTACCCACTTCGAGAGCATGGGATAGACTGCAGAATACCCTGCACTCCGACTATTCTTGGTGTATCTCCTCCTCGCTTTGATCTGCAGTTGCTCCCCAGCATGAACAGCAGTGTTTCAGTTCACTTCCCCAGAACCAAAACTTAATCGTTCAACTGCTGGGAGACACAACAAATAATTATTATGTACAAAGTTTGGTTTCCATGGCACTCACTCTAAATTTGAGATTGCTCTGGATCCCTCAATTTAAGAAAAAGTTTTCTTATTTCATGAGAAATATTTAAAACAAATCACCGAAAAAGAACCCTCTTTTCCTTACTTTAAACAGGCAGTTTGTATTTAAGAGGAAAAACCTGTGAAGTTTTTCTTTGTTTTTTTGACTATTATTTTCCTAGTCTCTATTGTTTTGTCTCCTTTGCTTTCTTTGTTCTACGTCACTCGTGAACGTAACAGGTTTTTACACCGAGAATGAGCCTCTTACTTTATGATTTGATGCGTGAAATCATTGCAATACCACATACTTTTTTCACCAAAAATTCTCTCTCTGCATGGTAGTCAGCAAACGTGGATGACACAAACAATCTAACAGCTCTCCACCCTTTCCCTCTGCTATTTTCCAACAATCCAGGTGCAACTTTGTTAATAGTTTCCCCTTTTTTACAGCTGGATTCAATGTCTTCCCAGCAGCTTTCAACAATCGCTTCAATTTCTTCGTCACTAGCATGGCTAAGTGCTATGAGCTCTTGGTCTGTATTGGATGTTTTTGCATGCTCTGCAGCTTGCTTTTGACTTGCATTAACTGCACGGTTTGTATGCCCAGTGCTAAAATTCAACTCGATTTGTTTTTCTATCTCCATGATACGCTCACACGAACCCTCTGAAGTTGCATCGCCCTTCATTGGACTGGTTTGAGGTTTCGAGACTTCATTTTCGACCTCTCTAGTTCCACATCTGCTGGAACTTTCTGATATCACAACATGGCAATGTGACTGGGAAAGAACTTCCTTATCTTCAGAACCAGTGAGTTCGCTTTCTGTCCTCAAAGTAGTTTGCAGTTGTTCGTTGGGTTTTTTCGCGATCACCGTCGAATTCCTGCCATGATTTTGGTTTCTTTCTTGTTGCAAATTATAAGAGGATCTGTCAATCTCGGGTCCACAAAAAGAACACCCCACTCCCATGGAAACTTGGGAAAAAGAACGGTATCATTTACAGTCAAAATTCACAATTCCACCAAATCAAACTTCTGCAACTTCACACCTCTTCCGGTAGATAGTGAGAGACTAGGTCGGTCCAGGGGATTTGTCCAGAGTAGTCAGTTATCACTTGAGGTCAGCGGAATTGGACTAAAGCGATCACTACCGATCACTACCTCACCTCCATCGCAATACTTACTACAATAATTCCATTTTTTCAGGGAAGGACGAGATTTTCAAAATAAATCTTCCAATCAACATGCCAGTATTCAAGGGTAATGTGCCCGACTCTTATGTACTTATTGATGTTTACTGCCCTCGAATGAATTTTGAACGGACTTTTTCTTGATTCCAACAGTGCATGTGAAATGGGGAAGAGAAAAGTTTGAAAATGTCGAACTGAACACTGATGAATCTCCTGAGTTGTTCAAGGCACAGCTTTTCGCTCTGTCCGGAGTTTCTCCAGATAGACAGAAAGTGATGTTGAAGGGTTCTGTCTTGAAGGTACAGATCTGATTCGCTCCTGATTCTTTGATGCTTTAGTGTCACTTCCATTCTTGTTCTACTGAACAGTGTACATGAATCATGTTTGTGCACGTGACTTTTGTACTTCTGAACTGTAAACGTTAAGCTGTTGTACCGTGGTTTGTGTTTATGTATATTGTGGTTCAATTTTATCCTTGGTTTAAATTTTATTTTCCTTTGTTTCAAACTCATTATCATACATTACCGTACCAAAAAACAAATGAATATATGATTTAAACCAAGGAAGGTACCTTAACTGTACAATAGCATTGGCGGACGTTTCACTGATGTTACATTGTGTGGGGCTTCATCGATAATTACACATTGTTCACTATAGTCATATTTCCCTTATAGCAGTCATTCAAAATTGAAATACATGTTAAAGTGAGATTTAAAAGGATTAAAACAAACTTGATACCATGTGTAACTTCATGGGCGCAAAGTTGGACATCTTAAATCTCGGATTAGTGGCTTCTTTTGACTTAATACCAACTCTGAAGTGAAGTTGTTTTTATTTAAACACAATCTAGGACAATGACTGGGGAAACTTCAAACTGAAGAATGTAAGTATTTACAGTATACTATGAAAACAGTCTCAACAATAACAGAGAGCTATGTACCATATTGGTAAGATTCCGCACAGGTCCCTACTTCATTATGCATTCTGTAACTATACTATTTCGTTCTTCGAACCCAAGAATTATTTGCACGTGCATTACGCCAGACGTAGGGAACTATGCGGAAATCTTACGACCATATTTTTGGTATGTTGTTTATTGTGTACCTTGCTCTCTTGGGTTTGACTGAAGTATCTAATGACATTCAGTTCATCTGTTATGGACACATTTTTCTTTTCCTTTCCTCCAGGGAATCACCCTGCTAATGATGGGTTCTGTTGGGGAAATTCCTCAAGCACCAACTCAGAAAACCGTTTTTGTTGAGGACATGACAGATGCTCAGTTGGCATTGGCTGTATGTTTGCCTTTTACTTTAACTTTCTAGCTTTCAGTTTAAGATACTTTCATTTTCTGAAAGCGAAAGTGATTTTTTTAGGTCAAATGTAGCCTTTTACAGTTATTCACAGTTTCTTTGGTATCTTATGTACTCACGCTGCTTTGGATGAAACCTTAGAAAACTATATATCACTATAAAGCTGAAGAATGGAAGATTGAAAAAGCATTGTCCCCCTTTCTTTTTTTTTTTAGATAAGCACTCGAGATGCCTTCAAATTCAAATGTTAGTGATGTGAACATTACAGAACTACCCACTTTCATGTTAACTCTCAAACCAAAGAAACTGTGTTCTATCAGTCAGGAGGTGATTAAGTGGTTCAGGCTTTTTCTTCATTTCGTTTCATCTCATTAGTTTCAGAGAAAACAGAAAAGCTATTTTCAATCTTGAAATCTCTAAGTTGATGGATCAAGATCTGAGGAACATGTGGGCCAAATTTTGTTTTGACAAACCCACATACCCTATTAATTCATTTGAAGAGGGAGAAACGTGATGAACACAATGAGCTAAAAAAATTTAACAAAATTTGAGCATCTTTTCCCTATCAGTAACCTTAAACCATGTTATTGGTTGATTCTTCAGAATAAAATCAGTGTCTAATGATAATAACTATCCAGATTATTAGAGTGGAAAGTTAAATACAAAATTGTGCGGGAAATCAAGACTGTAACACCTAATGCCACAACACACCTCATGGGTAATTTCTGTTGTTTTATTTCTTTGCAGTATGAAATGCCAACAGGGCTCACAAACCTTGGAAACACCTGCTACATGAATGCAACTGTTCAGTGTCTCCGTAATGTTCCAGAGCTCAGAGAAACACTTTCTAAGTGAGCTAGTGCTTACAAATAGTTTCATTGATAACAGAATAAGCTAAAATTACTTACTATGTTTTAAAAACATTTTGGTAGTATACAAGTTCCATTGTATGCAATGTTGTATTGGCAGTAGTCTCCTTTGCAGCCATTTTTAAGCTTGTCATGCAATGGTCCACCCCACAGGGGCGGGGAGCGTTGCATGACTGTGACTTTGGCCCAAGGAGCTGTGAAGGAGACTATATTATTGGCAGTGAATTAATTGCAGATCACCATTTTATCTGAATTTTGTCAATATTAGGTACAGTTCTACTGGGAGTATGTTGGATCCGGCACACACCATAACAACAGCATTAAGAGACCTTTACAAAAGCATGGATAAAACCCCTGAATCTTTACCACCAATTCTTTTTTTACAGGTATGATAATAGCAATAAACATTCAACTAATATTCAATAATAATCACAATATGTTGCAAACTAGTAGACTATTACAGGTACTTCCTGCTTTAAGATCTGAAAAGGTCACTATTGTGTGTGATAATTTGGTTGTGGAAATTTAGATTGGTTCATCTGAGCTTATGTCTTGCATGGGCTCTGTCATTTTTGGTAGTGTAGGAAATAAGGGTAACAGAAGCAATAGTCACCATAAGTGTTAAAAGTAATAAGCTTTTAAGTATTGAAACATTGGACTGATGTTATTTTTTTCAGCTTTTGCATAGAGTATTTCCACAGTTTGCAGAGAAAACAGAGCAAGGAGTGTATGCTCAACAGGTGTTTAGTCGTTCTCCTGTTTTAAAACCTGTAGTTCTGAGGTTTGTACTGTAAGTTATGGACCAAGTTTTTTTCTGCTGGGATTTATGGCCCAAGCGTGAAGCATGCGGGCCATAAATCTGACCTGAAAAAAACCATGATCTGTAGCTTACAGTACGGACCAAGAAAATGAGGTTTGTAAGATATTTATTATATCTCTGGAGACATTTTGGCGACCAAAACAAACTTTTGAATTTAGTGGCCTAATCACAGCGTGCATACTTACTGACAGATATAAATACTGGACTTTCCATCTGCATTTTATATAAGCTTCCTTTTTAGGGAGTGGGAGATAATCAACAAAGTTCGTCACCCCTATGACAACATTAAGTTGCTTAATTTTCAATTACCAAGTGGTTCACGTGAATTAGCATTATTTGCTTTTGGCATGTGGGGGAGTGGGGGAAGTACAGTGGGGGAAAAATGAACAGTTTTCAGGGAAATGTTGAAGCTCTTACTAGTACTGGTAAATCTTGGTTTCTTATATCAGGATGCCAACGAGTGCTGGACGCAGATTGTCAGAATGCTTCAGCAGAAATTACCAGCCATCAATGAAGTACAAAATGGCACTGCTGCTGAAGCTGCATCTCCTAAAGGATTCATTGATCAGTATTTTGGTGAGGATCTTTATTCTCTCTTTTGAATGATCACAGTACATTTATGTGCAGTTTCAGACATAAAATACCATTGATTGTAATATTCTTTAATGTATAAGTCATGTGATGTTTAAAACTCCTGTTTGTTGATCAAACAGTTTATACAAAGGGGGTTCATGGAGTACTTACCGGTATTTTAAAATTTGGGCAAGTATTCCCTTTCTGAATATGCTCCTGTAACTCTATTTTGTCTTATTTATTGCAGGTATTCAGTCAGAATCAGTGTATCCTTTGAATGCAACTCACTTCTTGTTTGATACTGACAAAGAATAAGTTATGTTTAACTTATTATACTATAGTTAACACTTAAAAAATAATAAAGTGGTCATTGAGGTCTGTTAGTAATGAACTTTTAATGCAACCTAGATCGTATACCAAAACCTACAGAGATAGAGCATTTGCTGTTCATGCACCAAGAGAATGGAACTTAATACCCTATGAAATTCGGAAGTCCAACACCATCTCGAGTTTTAAAAAATTACTTAAGACGTACTTGTTTACTAAATTCAGTAATAACAGATCATTGTTTTTATAGATTTGTATATATTCCATTATGTTTAATAGTTGCTTTAGTTTTCTTTTTTTTTCTTTTTTACTCATTGTAAATATAATAGGATATGGTTGAAAATTTGTAAATATTTTTCAATAATGTTGTTTACATGACTGTAAAGCGCCTTGAACATAGGATAAGAGCGCTATAGAATTAAAGTTATTATTGTTATTATTATATCAAAAATTCTTAGGATATGTGTATCTATGGAGCAGGGCTGATACCACTATTATACCACTAACTGTCTCCAGTGGTATAATACTAAAAACAAGAGCATTAGTTAACCTTGAGAACTCAGGGATAATTTACATTAGTGCTGTACCCTTTCACTTCAAGAAGTGACCAAGACAGAACTTCTCCTTTTCATAGCATTACTCTGTAAAGCAAACTGCCTATGACAATTGTACAAAACAATCCACTCAAACACAATGAGCTGACCTAATACCAAGTTCTCCAAATTAAGTTGTAAAAAAATTTATGGTACTCAATTTGGAGAATTGCTAGTCAAATCTTGGGAGTGAAAGTTTTAAGAGGAATTTCCTTCAACTTTGAGTGAAGAGATATAAAATTTGAAAGCATCTTGTTGAAGGTCTTTTGGAAACGTTTGTACAACAGCTGGTCAAATTTGCTTATATACTTCCCAATTTTCTTTTTTCTTGTGTTACGCCTTTCATGTATGTTTTACACCTACAACTAACAAAATATCTCTAGTGTCACAAGAATGAAAAACTAGGGTCATTTTCCTTGATTACTGTGGTTCAGTATGAAATGTGCTGAAGCTCCAGATGAAACTGAGACAAAATCCACGGAAACTCTCTTTCAACTGAGTTGCTTTATTTCACAAGGTGAGATAATAAAAATTTAGAGTTTTTTAGTGTCAGTGGTAAAATTAATGTCTTGGAGTCCCTGGATCTGTGAATCAAATTAACCACCCAAACCTGCTTCTTGCTAAGTCAATTTAAATAACTTATTGAATGAGAATAACTGATATTTTTTTCAGATGTCAAGTATATGCATACCGGTCTTAAAGGTGTAAGTTATTTATCTTTTGTATGCAGCAGTTCTTTTTACATGGCTATCATTACCACTTACTAGGAGTCCACTGGATTAAAAATACTGATCTAACCAAACAATTTAATTTGTTTTCTTTAACTACATGTAGTTTGGTTACTCTTTGTTAAGCATTGCTTGTTTTTTTTTTTTTGTTCGTAGCGACTTCAAGAAAACATTGAAAAACATTCAGCTAGTCTGGGAAGGGATGCTGTGTACACCAAAACCGTGAGATAAATTTTGTTAATAGAGTCCTTAAATGTAGAGTAGCAGTGCTGTAAATGGTAAACATTGAGTAGTAATTCATCTGAAGCAGGGCTAATTTGGAGTTGGTATATTCCACTAGTGTTTTTCAATCAATATAAAGTTATATGGAACTACTTCAGAACTGGAAGACAACATTGCAATTGGAAGAGAATTAATTTTTAGTTTGATAAAAAAACTACAGTAATAGTGACCACGTCCGTCAGTAAGTTTAGCCTGGTTTCTTTCTTCTTTTTTTCAGTCAATGCTGTGCCGTCTCCCAGCATACTTGACAATCCAGTTTGTCAGGTTTTATTTTAAGGAGAAAGATGCCATCAATGCCAAGATCCTTAAGGTTAACCTGTGGAATATGGTCTTCATAGTTGTGATTGTATGGATTATCTAATGTTATGTTAAATGCAAAAGTTATATTTTAATTGCCCCGGTGCATAGACCTGTAATCCATTTATGTTAAACTTGTTGTGTCCCCTCAGGATGTAAAATTTCCCATGAGCTTGGATGTGTTTGACTTATGCACTGAAGAACTTCAACAGAAACTCATGCCAACCAGAGCAAAGTTCAAAGAAATAGAAGACAAAAGGGTGGAAGAAGCAGCGGTAAGAAAAAAAATATGCGGGCTCACAGAACAACTAAACCCCCGGGGCAGGGGGTGGGAAATTGAATGACTGTTTGAGGTTTGGAGACATTTAATTGATTTTAAATTTCATACTTTGTCCTTGGGTTTATCTAACAGAAAGTGAAAGAACGAGGAGGAACGAAAGAACCTATGAACGTTGATAAGAAGACAAGAGTAGAGCCTTTTTCATTTCCTGACGGTTAGTCATTGTTTTTCATTCTGTATTTCATGTGCATTTATTCACTTAAAGTCGGTGATACTGGGGATTTGATACAAAAAAATCGCTTTACTAAAACAACGTCACTTTAACCTTACCCTCCAGTAGCGTTCCAAGAAGAATAATAATAATGATAGTAATGATAATAATTGTAATGATTATCAATGATCAAGATAATGACTAGTTATTTAAACTGAAGAACGGATCAATAGACCATATATTCAAACCCTGTTGTGAACTGTTGAGCAATTCTTAAAAAAAACTATTTCTTAACAGTCAAAACTATAGCCCACCTTAATCTGAGGTTTTCTTTCTTGTTTTCAAAGACGTTGGTTCGAACAACAGTGGATATTACGAGTTAACCGCCGTGTTAACACATCAAGGGAGATCATCGTCTTCTGGTCACTATGTGGCTTGGATAAGAAGAAAGGACGGTAAGCTATAAGACAGTCAGTTAGCAATGGAGGTACGCTTTAGAACAGTCAGTTATTAAAGGAGGTAAGTTACTGTACAGTCAGTTAATAAGGGAAGTAAGCTATATTATTATATGGCTACAATAGTACGCGCCCTCTGATTGGCTGCTAAGCGGGCAAGATTTTCTTGTAATGACCGGGCATTATGAAAATTTTTCAAAAAAAAATTTGTGCCTTTAGTATAGACAAAAGTTGTCTCATTTTCAAAGAAACTGTTTTTCTGTCACTTCTTATTTCGATCGCATGGTTAGGTATGTTTCGGTTCAGTGAAAATTACCTCGAAGGACCTCTTGCGTGCGCAAGCGGATATTGAAAAACCCTTCCGTTTTTTTTTCCAGTGCTAAAAAGGACATATGATAAACAAATTATTAACCTCGTTTGTTCGGTCATTACAAGGAAATCTCACACCGCAGCCTTGACTGTATTGTACGGAAGCCCAGAGGGGCCATTCACCTATTTTGTTTTTCTTTTACACTTTTTCGTTTTTACTTTTTCAGTTTTCGCAGGAGCCCATGGGCTCCTGGTTTTCGTTTGTTTTTCACTTTTTAGTTTTTACTTTTTCAGTTTTCATTTTTCTTTTACACTTTTCGAATTTTGTTTTTCACTTTTTTGTTTTTACTTTTTCCGTTTTCGTTTTTCTTTTACACTTTTTGAATTTTGTTTTTCACTTTTTGGTTTTTACTTTTTCAGTTTTCGTTTTTCTTTTACACTTTTTAAATTTTGTTTTTTCACTTTTTCGTTTTTACTTTTCCGTTTTCGTTTTAATTTAATTTTCTCATTATTTAATTTTTGTTTTCAAGGTTTTGAATTTTGTTTTCAGTTTCCCTTTTTAAGTACTAAGGTTTCTTTTTCGCTCTTTATTTCTCTGTTTTTAGTTTTCATTAAAAAAAAAGCAAAATCAACAAAACCAAAACCAAAACTTCGAAAATGAAAACGAAAACCGATTGTGTAGAACATCATGCTTTGCTGTAGGAACAATATGGCGGATGGAGCTGTTGAAACCGCGCAGTGCGGGTTTATTCGCGATGTTAGCTCTGGTAAATCCTCTCCATTCACTTCCATTTTATAATGTCAACCC
Source organism: Ricordea florida (assembly GCA_949710005.1). Classification (NCBI taxonomy): domain Eukaryota; kingdom Metazoa; phylum Cnidaria; class Anthozoa; order Corallimorpharia; family Ricordeidae; genus Ricordea; species Ricordea florida. The sequence continues at coordinate 534,310 of OX453277.1, read as the reverse complement.
TAAATTACATCTATTTATTTACATCATTTTTGTTCTTCTGTCTAGTACTATGAAATAACTGGTCCCGGTAAACACATTGGGTACAGACATATGCACCAACGACTCAGGATGCGTCATGACCTACCTGTAAAAAGGTATGCTAGTTTCTTTTATTCCAGTTTTTTGGTTTTACATTTGTTGAAGATTTAATGTTAATATAGCCGGTTTTCTTAACCAATTTTCACCACAAGCAAATGGAATTTCAAGGAAATTCAATTTCAGTCTTTAATAAGCTAAGGGAATTTTTCTTGAGTGTACTCCTAAAATAAAACCCTGCTCAAGAGCATTGACTTGAAACTGTGCAACCAAATTACAATCATGAAATCAGTCCATTGAGAAAAAAAATTTCTCCAAGAAACTAAACAAGGTTAACGAAAGATAAAAAAGGAGGAACTTGCTTTCGATAACTTTGTCTGGGATAAGCAGAACAGATCGGACAATATTTTGTCAAAATATTATGTCAAAAACCTTGTTGTTAATGACATTTTGATTGATTTATTTTTGGTTCTCGTTGACAAGAAACGGCATGTCTAAAGCGTTAAAACCCTCAAAGTTCCATTTCGTTTTATTATCAAAGTGGCCTCGGAAAAAAGACCACAAGGGAGTATAAGGTTTTTGGCACCTGTTTTAGCTGGCCCCAACAGAGAAGCGTGACACCTGCGTTACATTTTGTGCATGACAAGTCTTCGGTGGGGTCAAATTTAACTTGAATAGTTAAGTCTTCATAATATTCTCCGATCTGTTCTGCTTATCCCAGGCAAAGTTATCGAAAGCAAGTTCCTCCTATTTTTGTTTATCTTTCGTTAACCTTGTTTAGTTTCTTGGAGAAATTTTTTTTCTCAATGGACTGGTTTCATGATCGTAATTTGGTTGCACAGTTTCAAGTCAACATTGACAATGCTCTTGAGCAGGGTTTTATTTTAGAAGACTCAAGAAAAATTTCCTTAGCTTATTGAAGAGTGAAATTGAATTTCCTTGAAATTCCATTAGCTTGTGGTGAAAAGTGGTTAAGAAAACCGGCTATATTAAAATGTAACGTAAAACCAAAAAAAATGGAATAAAAGAAAGTAGCCTATCTTTTTACAGGTAGGTCATGACGCAACCTGAGCCGTTGGTGCATATGTCCGTAACCAATGTGTTTACCGGGACCAGTTATTTCAGTCTTATCAACACATAGTACAAGACAGAAAAGAAGACTGAAACAAAACAATTAAAGGAAATTCCTTCATTGGCGTCCTTGGAATACGAAAAGAAAAAGGCAATTCGTGACATTAACTCATGCACCCACACTGCATTTAAAATTTCTCTCCTTGACGCTGGCACATGGCGTTTAATGTTGAGAGGTTTCAAACGTCTCTTTAATGTACGCACACTACAAAACAACGTTTATGTATAATTCCGCTATGCCGATCTTGTTAACAAACTCAGTGAGGAATCGTTCTGGCCTAAGTTGGGATCATCTACATCTAATCATTGTGAAGTCTGTAAAATTCTCATAAGATATCAGCTTATCAGTTTCAGCATTCAAGAGCCCCATGTACGATAGAGAGCTCTACTTCCTGTTGGGGGCTCTGCAGTGTGTACAATGCAATACTCTTTCCAGAGCTAGATAGCAAACTTGTATTGCAAATTGTATTACCACTTTAAGCGATCCATATACGAAGTTAAGGATACTCTACTGTCTAATTATTCAACTGTCTATCTCTTGATTACGTTCCAGTGTCAGCGGTTATAGCTTAATGATTTTACTTAGAAGCACAGCATCACCAGTACCTCCAATCTAAGCCAAAATCCCGTCTAACGTATGCAACAAAATCAACAATCGTAGCATTCGACTTGGACTTTCTAATCCAATCGATTAACGCAACTTTTATTGCATCAAATGAAGAACAAAAAAGATGTAGATAAATATATCTAAGTTAGGGTTGGCATTATAAGATGGAAGTGAAAGGAGAGGATTTACCAGGGCTAACATCGCGAACAAACCCGCACTGCGCTGGTTCAACAGCTTTATCCGCCATATTGTTCCTACAGCAAAGCATGATGGTCTATACAGTCGGTTTTCGTTTTCGTTTTCGAAGTTTTGGTTTTGGTTTTTGTTTTTCATTTTTTGGTTTTTGTTTTTGTTTTCATTTTTTTTGGTTTTTGTTTTTGTTTTAGTTTTTCATTTTTTGGTTTTTGTTTTTGTTTTGGTACAAAATTCAAAAAGTGTAAAAGAAAAACGAAAACTGAAAAAGTAAAAACGAAAAAGTGAAAAACAAAATTCAAAAAGTGTAAAAGAAAAACGAAAACGGAAAAAGCAAAAACGAAAAAGTGAAAAACAAAATTCAAAAAGTGTAAAAGAAAAACGAAAACGGAAAAAGTAAAAACAAAAAAGTGAAAAACAAAATTCAAAAAGCGTAAAAGAAAAACGAAAAATGAAAAAGTAAAAACGAAAAACTGAAAAACAAAATTCAAAAAGTGTAAAAGAAAAACGAAAACTGAAAAAATAAAAAACGAAAAAGTGTAAAAGAAAAACAAAATAGGTGAATGGCCCCTCTGGGCTTCCGTAGTATTGACCTCGCTATCGCGAGGTCAATACATCAAGGCCTCGGTCCGAGATTTCCCTGTAATGACCTCACTCTCTGTTACTAAGTAGTATGTACAATCTGTAAATGAAGGAGGTAAGCTACAGTACAGTCAGTTAACAAGGGAGGTAAGCTACAGTACAGTCAGTTAACAAGGGAGGTATGCTACAGTACAGTCAGTTAATAAGGGAGGTAAGCTATAGTCAGTTAATAAGGGAGATATGCTACAGCACAGTCAGTTAATAAGGGAAGTAAGCTATAGTACAACGTCAAAATGTAATAAGGATAAGTTGAAGCCGCAACAGTTGGATGTTAGCTAATTCCGGTGCTGGTGTTTATGGCCCTACACACAATCTAAGTACATACGAACGCAACAGTAAGAATGAGGCCATTATACAGTCATTTGTAAAGGACTTGCAATATCCCTTATTCCATGGCTCCATTGCTTTCCCTATCATGCACGTACGGGTACAGCGAGGTACAGTACAGGCATGTATTAAGTCTCATTTAATACTCAACCAAACTGGTTTCCTGATGAAATTGAATTTGAATTGAAATTATTTGTTTCTTTTTTTAGATGAGTGGATAAAATGTGATGACGATAAGATGTCTGTCATTACGTCAGAAGATGTTTTGAAACTCTCAGGGGGTGGTAGGTGTCTGAATTGTCTTTTACTACCGTATGGGGAGGTGTGTGGTATTAACTCGGAAGACTGGTAGCACTAGCTAACGTCGTTTTTTGGTGCTTCACAAATTACTCGTAAAATATAATAATAATAATAATAATAATAATAATAATAATAATAATAATAATAATAATAATAGTGATAATAATAATAACAATGATAATAATACAGGGTCCGAAATTAACTTTTTTAGGCAGGCGCCAACTGGCGACTGGAATTTTTTTTCAGTCGCCATATGGAAAAATGTGGTCGCCAAAAAGCGACATTAAAATTTTTTCTTTGCAGCGAAACACAAGCCACAATTTTTGGTCGCCAATTTTTCTTTTAAGAATCAGAACGAAGAGAACGTGTTTGGGGCCGCAATGGCGATTTTTCCGCTAACGAATAAGATTAATTATTATATCTCTCAGTTAGTACGCGCGCTGTGACTGGTCAATTTAGCGGGCCGTACTTCACTGTACGGCCCGCTAAAGTTTGTTTTGGTCGCCAAAATGACTCCAGAGATATAATAAATATCTTATTAACCTCGTTTTCTCGGTCCGTACTGTAAAATACGGATCCTCGTTTTTTCCCGTCGATTTATGGCCCGCGTGCTTCGCGCTTGGGCCATAAATCGACGGGAAAAAACGAGGATCCGTATTTTACAGTACGGACCTCGAACTCGATTAATAAGAGGTATATACAGTCACGCTGATTATTTATACACCTACCACTGAAACACCACCACGAACGAATCAAATGCCGGCCATATACGCAGTTTCGTGCGACTGCCAAATGTTTCAAGTCAGCTTTATACCTTCTCTTGTCTCTACGTTTTGGATAAGAAATGTACGCGACTAACTTCCGTTTGGTTCTTTGTTCTATGTTCAAAACGATCTTTCCTTTCGCGTTCTGTCAAGACGATCGACACATCGCTATGAAATTCTGGTCGCCAGTGCAAAATTTTTAGTCGCATTGGCGACCAGGAAAGCGCAATTTAGGACCCTGTAATAATAATAATAATAATAATAATAATAATAATAATAATACTACTACTACTACTACTACTAATACTACTACTACTACTACTACTACTACTACTACTACTACTACTACTACCACTACCACTACCACTACCACTACCACTACCACTACCACTACCACTACCACTACTACTACTACTACTGCTACTGCTACTGCTACTGCTACTGCTACTGCTACTGCTACTGCTACTGCTACTGCTACTGCTACTGCTACTGGGAACGCGCTTACGGTTACCATAAAAAAATATAAAATAAGAGATGTAAAACAGCAACCATTTTATAGTCAATGTTGGTTTCACTGAATACTTCTAACAGCGGATTTATTTCAGGTGACTGGCATTGCGCATATGTTTTGTTGTACGGACCAAAGAAGTTGGAAGTGGAAGTGGACGAATGACCAGAATTATTTGGTGGAAAATATGGAAAAATACTGGATTGAAAATGGAAACATTTTCTACCAAGTTCCTGGATACAATTTGAATGAAATGCGAGTTTTGAATAAATGTTAAGAGTCTCACTTGCAGCTGTGGTCAGTTGAATGATGTGGGTTAGGGTGGGTGAGTTTTTTAATACTGATCCTGAAATGGCGTTCTCAGTTTGGTGTATTAAGGATTTCAATATGAACTTACTACATTATTTCGACAAATATCTTTATTTGGGTATTGCAAGTATCGCTCATTGTTGTTCTCTGTATGTGTTCGCGAAAATGATCTTTCGTGTTAATGTATTTGTTAACTTGCATATTGGCTAAACTTTTACGAATATTTTAAGACTTAGAAAGCAAAGCCAAGAAGGACCCCCAAATGTCCGCAAATATCGCAAAAATCGCAAAAGTAACAAGGATTTCTCTTGCTAGCTAAAAACCCCAATGACAAATATCGTAATTATCGCAAAAATAACAAATGTAACCGCAAAAATAACAAATCTAACAAGAATCAAGACTTAGAAACAAAAGAAACCAATAAGGACTCTGAAATGTCCGCAAATATCGCAAAAATCGCAAACGTAACAAGGATTTTTCTTGCTAGCTAAAAACACCCGTGACAAATATCGCAAAAATCGCAAAAATAACAAATGTAATAAGAATCAAGACCTAGAAACAAAAGAAGCCAATAAGGACCCGAAATGTCCGCAAATATCGCAAAAGTAACAAGAATTTTTCATGCCATGTGAAAAGACTGAGCAACAAATATGGCAAAAATTACAAGAATAACAAATTTCACAAAATTCTACACTTGGAAAGAGGAAAGGTCAAGAAGGGCTTCGAAATGTCCGCAAATTTCGCAACGTTCTTGTCCAGTAATTTTGTAATGCTTTCCATTTTCGCGAAAATGAAATCATCAGTTACAAACGTGACACTATTTATAATTACTGACAGTAGCAAACTACTATAATATCAATCTGTGTATGCTTCGTTCTTCCATCAACATACAGCTACAATGCATAGAAAGGAGTGTCGCTCACATCAGGGGGCAAATTTTCGACAAAAAAAAGGTTTGGGTTCCAAAAAATCAAGAATAGCAGATTGGGGGAAAAGTAAACGGGTCAAAAGATCCGCGCATTATACATGAATGTTGCGGTGCAATACCCATAGCAACAGGGATTGCCGAAAGTAACAAGAAGTTTACTGTCATGTGAGACGATTTAGTACCAAATATGGCAAAATGCCACAAATTGTGCTAGAGTAACAAGAATAGGCAAGAATTGTTGAAGGGGAAGAAGGGGGCCAAGACCACCCGACGCTCATCACTGTTTTTCCCTAATAGTAATGGTTATCTTAACTGGGATACGTTCTGAAATCATCAGTTACAAACGTGACACTATTTATAATTATGTTAATTGTTAACATGACCAACCCTTCTTGGTTTCTTCTATTTCTAACACTAGAATTTTGTTACATTTGTTATTTTTGCGATATTTGTCATGGGTGTTTTTAGCTAGCAAGAAAAAATCCCTGTTATGCACCTATCAATGTAAACCCCGTGGGGGGGGGGGGAGTGCGGGCAAGGGGTGGGGATTTGACCAAGGAATCCATCTCCTCAGGGGGAGGTTTGATCGTGCACCTTTGCTCGGGGGTCGGGACATTTGATTTGTTCGGCAGAGAGACTGGGGTCAAGACAAAGCCTGGCTACCTGGCATCGTCTTTCTTGTCTTTGGAATGGCGTGGGTTTCGGAGAAGGTGAGTTTTTTTACCGATATTTATCTTCATACTTCAAGTTTAAGTCACAAGTTGTTAAAGGTATGTTTATAGCTTGTCTTTTAATATCTGTTATTTTGCCCCTGGGTGGGGATTTTGACTACATTTGATGAACATATGCTGCCCCACCCTTGGGAAATTGACCAGAATTCTTGCTCCTCGGTCAAATCCCCACCCCTTGCCCGCACTCCCCCCTCCACGGGGTTTACATGGATAGGTGCATTATTTTTGCGATTTTTGCGATAATTGCGGACATTTCGGGGCCCCTCTTGGCTTCTTTGCAATTTTTTTACATTTGTTATTTTTGCGATATTTGCGATATTTGTCACGGGTGTTTTTAGCTAGCATGAAAAATCCTTGTTACTTTTGCGATTTTTGCGATAATTGCGGACATTTCAGAGTCCTTATTGGTTTCTTTTGTTTCTAAGTCTTGATTCTTGTTAGATTTGTTATTTTTGCGGTTACATTTGTTATTTTTGCGATAATTACGATATTTGTCATTGGGGTTTTTAGCTAGCAAGAGAAATCCTTGTTATTTTTGCGATATTTGCGATATTTGTCACGGGTGTTTTTAGCTAGCATGAAAAATCCTTGTTACTTTTGCGATTTTCGTGATAATTGCGGACATTTCGGGGCCCTTCTTGGTTTCTTCTATTTCTAACACTAGAATTTTATTAAATTTGTTATTTTTGCGATTTTTGCGATATTTGTCACGGGTGTTTTTAGCTAGCAAGAAAAATCCTTGTTATATTTGCGATTTTTGCGATTTTTGCGACATTTGCGGACATTTCGGGGCCCTTCTTGGTTTCTTCTTTTTCTAAGTCTGGAATTTTGTTACATTTGTTATTTTTGCGACATTTGCGATATTTGTCACGGGTGTTTTTAGCTTGCAAGAAAAATCATTGTTATATTTGCGATTTTTGCGATATTTGCGGACTTTTCGGGGCCCTTCTTGTTTTTTTTTCTAAGTCTTGATTCTTGTTAGATTTGTTATTCTTGCGATTTTTGCGATATTTGTTAGAGATTTTCTGACATAATTCAGTTTATCAATTATTTCTTTTGCGACAATTGCGAAAAACATTTGCTAACAAATTTTTGCTAACAAGATCGATCCTGGACATATCTCCTCTGACATTCATTTCGTTCAAAATTCCAGCCACAATTTTAAAAACATTTCAAAGACACGCAGTGCATTTTGAAGGCCTGGTGATATCTTCATTTTTTTAGTGTAAGCCTTAGTTCCATATGGAAAATAGTATTAACACTCTTTATTTCCTTATTGACCGTCCTCAGCCAAAGCTTGAAGCAAGGTGGACCGTGCGATAACAGCCCATGTCAGAACAATGGTACATGTATTGAGACGTGCGAAGGAAGTTTCTTTGAATGCCGTTGTAGTGAATTGTTTGAAGGAGCTCAGTGTCAAGAATATAACGGTAGTTAATTCATTCTTGCAATCCAGGTTTTCTGTGATTGAAACCAGGCTTTGGAGAAAACGTTAACCATACAGTGCAAACATTCGTTCCAACCTTACTGAATAGGCGTTATTGCCGTGGTACTGTTAAATTAATTTTCTCTTTCTTCGCATAAAATAATTTATTCGGAAAATTTGAACCATACTGTAATGTGATGCTGTAAAACCATCCAGCGTAGCCATTATAAAAAGTTATTAGAATTAATTTGGTTTGTGTTGTTTTGCTTTCGGCCATATACCACTTAAGAACACCGCATAACTAATATTATTATATCCTTGGATATGAGCAAACGCGCGCTCAGATTCGTTCTCTACTGACAGGCTATCAGCTCTTATAGCTCGCCACTAAAGTTTCACCGATTCATATTCGTTTAAATTGATCACGTAACGCGATAGTGTTCGTCCGCGGAGAGACACTATCGGCCCATGGTGCCCTTCTGAGGAAAATACCAGGATGGATAGTACTCGTCCGTGGAAATTTTAATAAGTATGGCTACTCGCTTCTTCGAGGTCAGCTAAGAAGATGTGTCTATCCTTGTCAGTGAGGTTGTACCCCAAAAAAACCAAGGTACACATGAATAAATATTTGCTTTGATCTGCATTTAGCGGTTTTTGACTGTTTTTTAACTGGCGCGCGGAAGAAAATTTATTGGTGAACAATAAAGACTATAGAGTGTTGACTTCTTGGAATTATCGGTATGACCGTTGCCTCTTGGAAATTTGATTTGACTAGCATATTTTTCGCTTCTCGGGCAAATATTTGTTTTAAGAACATCAAATGTCCAAGGGGCAACTATCAGCCGACAGTTCCTCGACAGAAACACTCTATTGTTTAATTATAACCGTCATCTTATTGGCTATTTTTGGTCCCGTGGTGTCAAATAGTAGGACGGGTATCAGGCTGTCAGGCGATATACCCCGGCCGCATGGATATTTGCCCTGCGATTTTTCAGTCGCAAGAAAACATAACAAAGTCAGTCTCTTTCAAGTTTTTTACAACAAACTCGTAATTAAGTAGCAAGTCGCAATTGTAGCTCCGGATAAAACAGAAACTAAAATCAACAAAATAAGCCGTTTTGTGGTTTTGGAGGTGAGCAAAAGTTACGAACCCTTGAGCAATCAAATTCTTGAAAATCTGCCCATAGACTGAAATGTCCAAAAAGACTGGTTTTGCACAAAGCTACACTTCCAACTGTCTTGAAAGCTGCCGGTTGAGAAAACATCCAAACCAAAACGATAAACTACGCAAGCGATGAATCTCTCAGTCGTATAGTGGACACCAACTGCAAAACAACTATTCGAGTCATCCGCAATTGTCGTTCGATTTACAGCTCTGAACAGAATTCAATTCAGTCTTCCACCTCTTTTTTCTTCGACCTCCTTCGCGCCCGCCGTTCAACAACAAAGCCAAGTTTGCGAACAATCCACTTTTCAAGAACGTAAAGCTTTCAACTTCACCTGATTTTTCAAATTCTCTGTTTAATGGGTGTAACTTCTTTTGCAGCATTCGTGGTATGGTTGGATTTTCTTTTCTAATCTAATAGAAATGTTTAGCTTTAACTTGTTTTCGAACAACCCAGTTGGTAAAATAAACCAAAAGCGCCATGCTTTCGAGAATTTAAAGGCACATTGTGACAGTATGGACATGACAGCTGGTCAAGCTCTGGTCCAATCACAGTTTAAATAAAACAATTTTAACCAATCACTGTACGTGTTGCGTCAGTCGCAATCCTAGTCAGATCGCTTGTTTTTCTTGTTCTTCGACATGTTTAAATTAAGAATTTATTCGCGATCGCGGAAGGTTATAAGACAAATAAACCCCTTTCTGGCTCACTGGTATATGGGAGGATAATGCCCTTGGCTGAGAAATTGTCCTTAAAATTTCACATATGCCCTCCTCGAAGCTTCGCTTCTTGGCTACTGCTCATTTCACAGTGTGACCTATATTAAGCGGCCACCCTCGGGAAAAGTGGACGCTTGATAGAAGTTGGCCGATAACGAGGTAAAATATAAATTGGGCAGAAATCAGACAGAAGTAAATGGCAGTTAACGTGATCTGCCACTATTCACCTCGATTTCTGAGAATAATTGTTAAGTATCACATTGTTCACAAACTGGCTTTACAATTTTAGCGGATCCTCTTGACGACTCTCTAAGTCATATAATAAGCGATTTATTCAGTAAAAAGTCTCGACCGTTTCAAAAGCGAGTTGTTATTTTTGGAATCCAGCCGGTCATAGCACAGCAAAAATAAATGAATTTTCCATATCAAGATTCCAGGAAAAAATTGAAAAGTAAAATCAACCAAAATTAACCAAAATCCCCAAAAAATCGGATCAAAATCATAAAAAATCATTCCGATTAAAATCAAAATCAAAAAAATCAGATCAAAAATCTCAAAACGTTTGATCCAACAACTCCCAACAAAATCCAACTTCCAACAAAATCAGGCGGAATCACACAGAGCAAAAACAAAATCAAAATCAAAGCAAAATCAAAATCAAAATCAACGAAAATCAAAATGAAAATCAGATCAAAATCCCAATCAAAATTTATCGGACCGTCCCCTGAAAACCATCCAACCCACCATTTCGATCAATTTTCGTAGAATATGTACGGATGGCATATAAACATTCCACCATCGTTGTCCTCCTAACAACTCAATAATCCAAACAATATGATGTTGGTACAACTTAAACGCATCATATAACATAAACTAAAATTGACGAGAGCATCAAATTTTCATATGACTGCAGCCATTAGTGAAAACTTGGAACCCAATAGATACTCTCGAGAACCATATGGTTTAAAAGCAGAGTCTACGCTTCACAGAATGGTTGATTTTGATTTTGCTCTGATTTTGATTTTGTTGTTGGGGGAGAAGCGCTGCGTGACGACCCCAATAACGGCTGCGGAGGAGACTACTTTGCCAGTGACAGGAAGGCCAGTTTGCGACTCAGTTTAACTTCATCGGGACGCTGTTCCACTTGCTCACGCACAACTGACTGTCATGTGCAACAGGCACTGGGATCGAAATTGTTTTATCTTAAGTCACACATGAAGGCAAGCCAGCTTGTTTCACGGCGTAATCTGCAAAATTCTTTTCACATACACAAATTTCCTTAACTGTATAAACACAGCCTTAACTAGCTCTGTGTACCAATTCTCCTTCCGTCATCATTGCTGATTGTATGGCAAGCAACGCTTACTTATTCTATGGGGTTTCGCCGCAAGACAAAAACACAAAGGCAGGTAGGGTGAGGTGCTTGAATGCCCTTTTCATTGCGCTTTACACATGAATCGGTGGAGACAGGAGCCTATCAGAACGCCTTTAACACGGTAATCGAGGCTCTTCTTTGTAATTTTTTTCGAGAGTTTGGTTATGGAGCTTTTATACAACTTACAAAGAACTCGTGAATATTTGATGGCCTTAAGTCAATAAAGTAATGTGCATCACATTAGAAAGGGCAGGACTCGAGCAAGCAAAAAGTAAACATTTACTACCTGACTCGCTCTCTTACTACCCAGTGCATTTACATGAGTTATTTAAGGGTGATTAAACTAGGTTAGCCGGTAGGGAGTAAAAACACCTCTTGGGATATTCTCTTGTCTTGGGTTTGTTTGATTCTATTTGCGATTTTGTCCGACAGTAGTTAGTTTCATTGATTTAAGCATGGACACAAACCATGTAATCTGTTTTGTTACAATTTGAATAAATGTTTATAAATCAATTCAGTGAGGTCCAGTTTTTGCTTTACCGTCCGTTTTCATCACGTAGCATGCGGCCTTTACAACGTTCCTTGCCACTGGCCAAGAAAGCAATATGACACAGCTTCTTACTCACTTACTTACTTACTTAAGCTAATCGCTCTCAATGGAGCATAGGATATCGAAATGTCGCCATCGCAATCAGTTCTGGGTTACTCTTGCGGCTCCAGCCCAGCTGGTCCCTTGCCTGTGCAGCTCTCAGTGACAAACACAGCTAGAGTACAAAAGAACTGTAGCATGTGGAGATCGAATGAGATGAAAGGTTTCAACGAGCTGCCTGATATCCTCTTTATAATACTGTGTCAGTTAACAATTCATTGTGTCAGTATTGTTGATACTTAGATTAACGCAATAATTCACTGTCTTACGATGTTTTCTTTTTGTCTGAAGGATTTGCTTAAGCAGAACCAGTTATTAATGTTGTTCTAAAATTAAGGTCCAGTCTGGTGTAACTGCTGTTTTGATCACATACTTGTGCATGAGCTTTCAGAGGAATAGTTTCAACGTAAATGGCACGAACACGAGGAAATACCCACCTAGGCGTGCCGCTTCTAAACAAGTCATCAACAGATTATCAATAGATATTGTCTTTTGTTTGCTCCGGTAAAAATTTCGCACGTTTTTCTCTTGCTGCTCGTCTCTTTGAAAATTCCAATAACTTTAAGAAGGCTGTGTTTGCCGTCAAAATCTCAGCTGCTACTGATAGAACTATTTCTCTTTCGTCCAAGTAGTGGGTCACTTTCTTCTGGTTCTCTTGATGTGGTCACCTCATTGCGAGATTCTGGTACATCTTGTAATTTGACGGTGGTTTGAATCATGGTAAACAACAGCAGTGCCACTCCACACAGTACTGCGCACGATATAAACAACGTCTTAGCACCATACTCCTGGTACACTATGCCTCCGGCCATCCCACCGATACCCCATCCCAAGCCAAAATGCACACCACTGACCACACCCTGTACAGTGGTGGCGATCTCAGAAGGTGCTATCATGCTGGCGTAACAAATACACACAGACCACATGGCCGCGTAGGTAAAACCATGAAGAATCTCGATTGGAAGAACGTACCAAGGGTCCGTCAGAAACGTATAAGCTACAAAACGAGCAATAAAGGCAATAAGAGAGAGGTACAACACGCCCGCGTAGCCAAAACATTTAATCAGTTTTCCTGCTAAGCTGAAAACAACCACTTCAGAGATGCAAGTCACGGTAATAGACAGGCCGACAAGTAGCTGAGAAGCACCTAGATCCTCGAGGTACCAAAATAGAAATGCATTGATTACCCCGCTGGAGATCCCCATAGCGAGGACCACGACAAGGAATGTTATCACGGCTACCCTACTGAGAAGGACCTTCAAGTGGCGGCAGAGTAGATAGGCTTTCTCCTCCCGCGAGACTTCGAAAAAACAACAGACCATAATAAGTATTGCACTGAGTCCAAAGTACATGAGAAACGCCGCCATGTAGCTGGATTCCTCCGCCGCATTTGCGCCTGCGAATAGAGACTTGGTTTCGTCCATTGCAAATCCAGACAAGAACCCAGCCAAACCAAATCCAATGGCTCCCCAGAGACGCTGGTTTCCGAATTTGCCCTGCTTTTCACTTCCAAGAATTTTCATTGTGGATGCGTCCACTATGGAAAGGATTGGTCCGCTAAAAAATTGACCAAGAACAGCCAGGCCAAGAAGGACATAAAATGACTCGGTCCTACTAAGGGGGCCGTTCACGTGCGTTACATTCTTGTCACTGCTTGATTTCGTCACTGAGGACACAATTAATCCCAGGGTAGATGCGTGTGCTTCCGAGAGTCTGTGACGGCAAATTAAAAAGGGGCACAAACATTCTTTTGTGGTGGCCCAGCTATTTTTCACAAATTTAAGCGATTGACTGTTAATAGTGACAGGAATGGTTCCTTTGATTAATTCTCTGTCCTTTTCTGTCACGCTATACAAGACGTTCTTCGTTCCTTCGCATGCAAATAAGTAAGAACTAGTTCTTTCCATGTCAGTAAATTCTAGGAATATAAATCCATCTCGATTCGGTATCGATTTCAAGCATTTGGGCTTGCAGCAACACGAAGCGAAGTCATCGATTCCGCCAGAGAACCCATTTGATTGTGGCGATACATTTTGGAACCGATCATCACAAGTGATCGTAAGCTTTGAACAAGATATCAAAGCGTTCATTAAGTTATTAGTCGCCTTAAAACTTGCAGTAGAGTTTGAAGATATACCGCTTTCGTTCTGCGAGCTTCGAACGTAGTTTTGAATTAAGGACACGGAGCACAAAGAAGTGTTGAACAAGGTCGAGAGGAGCATGACAGTTAGAAGGATGGCTTTATGGCACGCAAGCCTATCTGCTATTCCACCCCACAAAGGCTCGCTAAAGAATCGTATAAAAGGCTGAATCCCAGTGATTATACCTGCTTCAGTTTCGTCCAGACCAACATGGCGAAAGTAAATGGGAAAGTAAGGTCGCAGAGAGGACGTTCCGGCCAAGTACAGAAAGTAAATCAGTTTAACTTGCAAGGTTTTCTTGTTTACCGTGCAGTTTCCATGATCTGTATTTCGACTGTTTGGAACCGCAGAGTTCCTGCCTAACATGTCTACTGACTCCACGAACCTTTTGGTTATAGTTTTGTTCTACAGTTATTATCAAGTGAATACGACGTGAGCCGTTGGAACACTAAACGCTGTTCTACCACGGAACAGTGATGAATGGCGTGACGCTACAGGCGGAAGTGACCAGTTCAATTAACCACTCCACAGAACACAAAAACACCTTCCCCAGCCCCCACGAGCTATGTCCGACATGACAATACGGGAAAGGGAGGGGAGGGAGGGAAGTAGATTACGAATTCTTGGGTGGGAATGTGTCACTGGGACCCTGAAACCCTCAGGACCTGGTTCAGCTGAATTTCGCTTCCCTATACTAGACGAACTGCCAAAATCCCTCCCTTTATCCAGTAATGTTTCAAATGATAGCTGTTTTGCACATGTCGGCAGATTATACAACGTGACTCCCGCCAATTAAGGAGTGGTCGGAAAAATGTGATAGAGAGATAAGAGAGAGAGATTCCTTGAAAAATCGACGCGTTTATCACGGTGTGCCAAAATCACAGAAAATATCTTGTTTTTACGTGCTAGATTCGGGATAAATTTAGGGCTTTATGATGGGCACGGGTTTTTCATTATTGATCTAAACCTTCTTGCTGAAAACTGGGTATGTCAAGGATGTAAACAAAAATTTACCAGACACGAAGATTTAAAAAGGCATTTTACTAATGAAACATGCACAGGAGGAAAGACAAAAATATTATGCACAGGAGAAAAGATAAAACATATCAGGAATGAATCTGAAAAAGTGTTTTATGGGGGTAAAAACCAATTTAGTTATAAAGCTTGTAGGTGGATAGAAAAGCAATCTGAAATTATAGGGAAACATATTCATCACGAGCTTTGTGGTCACGGTGGTGAAAGGTGTGGTAGGGGTGAAGGAGGGAATGAGATTTTGTTTGATGGATATGAACCTGAGACAAATACTGTTTTTGAGTTTTATGGTTGCAAATGGCACGGGTGTCCGTGTTCAACAACCGACAAAAATAAATATAATGAAACTATTGAAAGAGAAAAGATGATAAAAAGCTTGGGTTATAATCTAGTATCAATTTGGGAGTGTGAAAATCCTGAATTGAGCAATATGTGGTTTAAAAAGAAATTTTTTCCATATCCATATAATATTATTTTCGATTTTGAGTCAATATTAAAAAAAGAAGATAAACATATTACTGATGATTTAAGTTTTACACATATCCACACCCCAGTTAGTGTTGCAATAATCGATAATTTAACAAACAAACGAGTTTTTATTGAAAATCCAAACCAGGATGCGCTTATAAAAGAATTCATTGAAAAATTGGAGGAAATAAGAAAAACCATTATTGAAAAAGTTAAAGAAGAATACCCGCTACCTGATCAAGATTCTTTACAAAAACATGTTTTACAAAAATATGAAGAATGGTGTAACCAAGTCCCTGTTTTAGGGTTTAATAGTGGAAAGTATGATATCAATTTGATTAAAAGATATTTTGTAAAACACATGACCAATCAAACTAAAGATATTTTTGTTGCAAAGAAAGAAAATAAGTATATGTTTTTATCAACACCTCATTTCAAATTCTTGGATGTAATGTCATACCTTGCACCCGGACTTTCTTTTGATAAGTGGTGTAAAGCAAATAATTGTGAAGCAAAAAAACTTGTACTTCCCTATGAATGGTTGGATAGTTATGATAAGCTTTCTCACGTAGGGGTAGTAAAACATGAAGATTTTTACTCTAGTTTGAAAAAGAAAAACATTTCCAAAGAAGAATATGAAGAATATTTGTTTGAATTCAAAAAGAGGGGTTGTGTTACAATGCTGGACTGGTTGAGAGAGTATAACCTAAACGATGTTATACCTTTCAAAGAAGCTTTAGAAAAAACCAGGGCATTATATTATCCAGATGAAATAGATATATTAAAAGACGCTGTTTCTATCCCGGGAGTCTCAATGCGGTATGTTCTAAATAAATATCAAAAAATGAAAAAGAAAAGTGATCCAGAATTATTCGCTCCTGGGGAATACGCCTGTATTCATAGATGTTGTATTACTTTGTTTTGTAAAAAATGTAAAAAGATAAGTAAAGATTGTAAAACATGCGATAAAAACAAGATTTATAAACTATTGAAAACTGGTATGATTGGAGGGCCTAGTATTATATTTACGCGATATTCAGAAAAAGACCAAACAAAGATTCGCCCCCATAAATATAAATTTCCAAAAAACTGTGCTCGAATTGCTGGTTATGACGCAAATGGTTTATATTTATACTGTGCAGGACAAGAAATGCCATGCGGAAAAGAAGAATGTATTGAGGTGAAAAACCCAGCGTGCAAAGAAAATATTAAGAATATTTGTAAAGAGATTCTTATCGGCAAGCTTTTCGGGTTTTTACAAGTTGATATAAATGTGCCTGAAAATATAAAAGAAAAGTTTGAAGAGTTCTCACCTCTATTTGTTGTAGATAGTGTTACTGAAGATTTGGTACCAGAGCACATGAAAGAATATCAAAAATCGACAGGAAGAAAACATCTAAAAAATAATAAAAAATTGCTTGGTGTTACCAAGGCAAAAAAGATCTTGTTATATACTCCTGTATTAAAATGGTATCTTAATCATGGTTTGGAGATTACGGCTATTCATAATATTTTAAAGTATGAATCGGGAAGGCCTTTTGAATGGTTCCCAAAAGAGGTTTCAAACGCGCGAAGAGATGGTGATATAGAGTTTATGCTGGAAAAATTAAGTAAAGCTTTTGATGAAAACAAGATTGATGATGTAGTAAAAATTACTAATGAATTAAAGCAATTTCCTGATATATTTAAAATTATTGAAGATAACAAAGACATTAAAGTATTGATTGAAAAACTAAAACCAAAGTATAAAGGCTGTAAAGAATTAGCCGACACTAATAAACTGAAAGGGAATTCATTCTATGGAAAAATGATAGAAGATAAAGAAAAACACAAGAACACAAGGTATACTCAGGATGAAGAAGAGGTTGAAAAGGCCTTAAGATCTGCTTTCTTTGAAGATCTTACAGAAATAAATGAAACATATGAAATAGTAAAACGAAAAAGACTAATAAAAATAGATAGACCCTATCAATGCGGCATCGCGGTATATCAGCTAGCTAAACTTAGGATGTTGGAATTTTATTACGATTTTCTTGATAAATATGTTGATAGAAAGGATTTTGAGCTCATTCAAATGGATACAGATTCTATGTACATGGCGATTTCGTCTGAAAAGATGGATAATATTATAAAACCTGAAATGGAAAAAGAATACTTTAATGGAGGAAAAGAAAAATTCCTATCAACATCTAAATATCACGACAAGACCCCAGGCCTTTTCAAGCTGGAGTTTGATGGAATTAGAATGATTGCCCTTTCATCAAAATGTTATTACGCGGAGGATGAGAAAGGTAAAGCAAAGTATAGTTGTAAAGGCACAATTCATAGGCAAAATGAAATGAACTGGGATAGGTACATGTCATCTTTAAAAGGGGCAATTGATATGGCACAAAACACAGGATTTAGAGTAAATGACAATCAAATTGTGACATATAAACAAAATAAAAAAGGATTGAATGCATATTATGATAAAAGATGGGTTGAAGAAGATGGAATTCATACATATCCAATTTTTTAGTTTATTTCAAAACATAATCTGGAGGTAACTGAGTATCATCGGGTATAACCTGTAACTCTTCCCTTACAAAACTTCGTCTTGGCCCATCTTGTAAATAATATAAAACAGGTTGATTAATAGAAACCCTACTTCCAGAAATATAATAAATCTTAATACTCCAAATAGGATCTGTGGCTCTTCTTCTTTCACCACCTTCAAGTTCGCCTGGAGATAATAAGTATCTAACCCTAACTTCAATTGGTAGTCTCACCTCATCAAGCCCCACCACACGTTTATAATTTTTAGTTTCAACATCGAGTTCTTTCATTTTTATAGCTTTATCAGGTTCTTTACCAGTTATTCTTGTTTTTGTATTATTCAAAGTTTTTAGAATATCTGGCAATCTTTTCACCCAGACTCTAGATCGGGTATCACTAATCATTTCCTGTGAATATTGATGACTAAATATTCTTTCCCCCAATATTTTGTTTGCGTTTTCCACAAATGCTTGGGCTCTATGATTACCAGCTTCACTTCTTTGTATTCTTACATTATGGTAATTCATGAGTTTACCAACTTCACCCATAAATTCTTTTCCAGGATCAACCATTAATGTTTTAGGGTATTTCAATCTTCTAGAATATATTTTTGTAAAAGCTTCTGATATCTCTCGACTTTCTTTTGAAGTTAATGGCTCCGCATCTTTATATCTCGAGGCGATATCAACCACAACTAACGCATATTTATATGTTTTTCTTCCAACTCTATCATGCGGTAAAAATAATAAATCTGCTTGGTGAATATGATTTGGTTTATTCACAGTCCAGTGTGGTCTAGGTATATACTTTGGAGCTGGAAGATAGATTTGCCATATTGCCTGTTTCTGCAACCATTGTTTTGCCTCATTTTCACTTACTTTCGCCTTCTCAGCTAATTTAGGAATCGCGGAATATCCTTTCCAATACCCTTCAGCCGAATAATATATTTTTGCAAAGTTAGAACTCATTTAAAGGTTAGCCAAAGTATCTTATAAATCAAGTATGACGTCTGAAAAAATTAATCCAAACAGAATTCCAAGAGAACCTTTTGGTTTGAAGGCAGAATCAACATTAAATAGAATTACTCTAAATCCATCCGCAGCCAGTCCAGGAGAAACACTATATATAAATATTCCAAAACTTTCTGAGAATTTAGTGATTGTGCCCGGAAGTGTATCTCTTCTATTTGATTTAGATGTCGAGGGTCATGCAAATAATACGGTTGTTAATAATTTAGCCAGCAATCTTGTAACCAGACTAAAAGTTCTTTTTGGAGGAGAAACATTGCAAGATACTCAAAGATATGATTTATTTCAAACATATCGTGATTTATTTTTAACCGAAGAAGAGCGAGAAGATAAATTAAAACAAGGTATTTCTTCCGAAAACATGAGAAAACTTAGAACAAATGCGGGCGATGCAAAAAAAACCCAAAAAGAAGCAAAGGAAGTAGTTCTAGCTAATGTTCACGGCTCAAAGTATAGAATACCAATAAATCACCCAATTTTAAACGATCATGGGGTTTTCTATCCGAAAGCATTGGAAAATCATCTAATATTTGAGATTACACTTGCCCCAATTAGTAATATTCTTATTTATTCTGATACAACTAAAATGCCATCATATTCAATAAAAAACTTAGAGTTAGAATATTCTTCAATTTCAAGCGAATACTTAGCCCGTGAGGCACAATCAACATATCAAGTTGGTAAAGGATTCTTTTATGAAAATATTACCTTACACAAAACTTTTACATTTTCCATTGATGGTGATGGTGTTATTAATCAGCATATTAATTTACCGAGAAGATCAATGACTGGGGTATTATTTTTGTTTTTAATACCTCAAGCTGCAGGAGCAAGGGATTCTGAAAATTTTTATAATCCAGGTATATCTTCCGTTGAAATTGATGTTGATGGTGTGCCAAATAGAATATACTCTAGAGGAATGATTCCATCCGATCTTTGGGAATCCGTGAAAAAACGCTTTCATAGAGATGATGGTTTGCAAATTTCATTGAAAGAAAAGGATTTTTACACGGACAAGTTTGCTCTTTGGGTTGATACGAGAACTCACCCAGATAATAGTATTCACGGTGGAGGACTAGCTCTAAATAATACACACGATGGTGTAAAAATAGAAATAAAAAGGAAACAAAGCGGATCAGGAACTATAACATGTCATATGTTTGTTGTGGCTGATGCTATGATGGAAATAATGAATTCAAGTTTGAAATCAATTAAGTACTGACTGAAGGTAAGAATCTAAAAACATAATGTTATGTTACAAAAATCATGGAAGATTTACGAGATAAAATTCCTTTTCATTGTATCATAACTGGGCCAACAAATTGTGGAAAAACAAAGTACCTAATTGAACAGCTCCGAGGTCCTTTCCGAAAAGTTTTTGAATATATTGTTTTAATTTGTCCAACTTATTCTAAAAATAAAACATATCATAATTTTGCTCGTGGGGACAAGAGATTCTTTGTATTATCACCTGATGCAAGTAATGTAGATGAGATTAATGAATTGTTAAATGATTGCAAAATTTTATTTTCTGGACTCAATACATTAATAATTTTAGATGATTGCGCTGTATCCACTGATCTGAAGAAAAGATCTAATAAATTTATAGATTTAGCATTCTCTGGCAGGCATCACGGTTTATCAGTGTGGGTTTTAACCCAGCAATTAACTTCGATAGCAAAACCATTCAGGGAAAATGTGGCTTGCGTTGTTACTTTCCATAACCCATCGCAGAAAGGTATGAAAATGTTTTTCGAAGATTATGGTGGTGATTTGGATTATGAATTAGGTAAAAAATTTGTTCAACTCCTGAAAACTGAAAAATATTCTAGACTTTGTTTGAGTTTGCGTTACCCATTTAATTGCTATTTAGAGATTCCCGAAGTGATTTAAAAAAGATGACAAACGTTGAAGATTATATTGAAGAAAAGACAGACCGACCGCAGGGAGATAATGATGAACTTGAAATAAAACAAGAATCTCTCGCAATTCTCGCAGCCCTCGGAACAACAAAGGAATATTTGGGGGTTGAAATGAGTCTGGGTGATATAAAAAAATTATCGGAACGCGATGTAGAAAAATATTTTAACCGGTATCAAGCGGTAATGGGTAAAAAAATTAATGGGGGATTGGTAGATTCATCCCTTCAATTAGTTTCTAAACTTATTTCATATTTAGTTCCGGTTGATGATATAGAATCTCTTTGTTCCGATTTGAAGAATGATGATTTGGTTAATCGTGAATTAACAAACATTGTTGGGTTATTAGCATTAAAAGCGGGGAGACTGGCTGCACTTGCTAGCGGATTATTTCAGGTTGCTAAACACGTTAAATTCAACAAAAATCAACAAGTTATAACTGAACAGACTACTGAGCAGGCTGATAGCGGGTATGATACTGTTCACTAATCCGTTTAAAGAGTTCTTAATTATATGTAAAATAATGTCTGAACAAAATGAACAAGTTGATCGGGGCGAAGCCCCTCCCCGCTTTTCGGAACAAATTACAGCTGATCCCAAACAAGAAAATAAAGATACTAAAAAACGGGAAAAAGATCCTAAAAAGGTTGCGGCTGGCAAAAAATTGGCAGAATATAACAAAAAAGCAAAAGAAGCATTAGCCAGGGAAATGAAACGTGAAGAAGAGACCCTACGGACGGCGGAGCAAAATGAAAATACATATATCAAATCAAAATCATGGATACCAGAGTTATCTTTTACTACTGTATTATCCATTGTTGGATTAGGATTTACAGCATTTGATATGTTTATGAGATACAGACAAAAGGAGGATTATAAAAAAAGAATACCTGACTTATCTCAAGTTCCACAATTACCACAACCCACAGATAGACCAAAAATTGGAATGATGTAATTACAAATTATTTTTTTACTACATAAAGTCATTTAAAAGTTTCTTATTGATGTAGTAAAAAATGTCAAACGAAAACAAACTTGTGAAAACTGTAACTGATTCAGCCGTACTTATCGGATTAGGAGCCGGAGTTGGATATGTGGCTAAAAAGATGATGAAAGAATCATTTTTGAATGACCCATCCTCAAGTATTACAAATTATGCAAAATGGGTGGCTGTATTATCCGGAAGTATGTATCTAAAAACATATTTAGAGGATCAAAAGATTTTACCAAAATAATGGCGTTAGTATCAATAGCAATGATGGTTGGCGGGGCAATATTAAATTCAACGGCATTTGTTGGTGGAAGTTATCTTGCAAAACATTTTGCAGGACATAATGTGGATACAGAAAGAATACGACACGATAAAGCAATGGAAAAATATCAAAGAGATTATGCAGAATATCAGAAAAAAAGACAAATAATGCTTGATTGGAAAATGAAAAGAAAAGATGAAAAATATCAAGCATCAAAAAATATTTCGACTACAAACCAAGCGTTTGAATTGTATAGTCAAATGCAAGAGCCAAAATTCTCTGATTATTACAAACCAAGCGATGAACAAAAAACAGGAGAAATGGTATATGTTGGGGCTGGAATGTTAGGTTTAGGTTACGCGGTCAGTAAAATATTTTAAATTATTATTTGTTATGTAACCAGTAATTTGGTTATATAACACAAGTATATTTATTATGGTTTACATGAGACTCCCAACATCAGAATCTTCTTCATATTCATATTCAGATTTTTCCATTTCTTCGGCAGAAGATTTACTATCTGAAATAGTTAAGCATCTAAGTTTAGTTAATCTTTTCATTTCTTTGTTTGGTTCTATAACTGCTTCATAAAGTTTTACTTGAAGCGCAATACAAGAACCAATAAATATTGATTCAATTTTTATTACACTTTCTTCAACTCGACAACCTTTATTTAATAATTTTAATGGATCAATTAACTTATCATTTTTAGAGTTATAAAACTTAGTTAAAATTTGGTCTTGTTTTTTATCCCAAATTAATTTTGCATATAAAGTTGGACCTCTATCTGGAACTCTAGCCATTGAAGATTTTTCCAACTTCCAATATAGAGGATTTAAACCTCCTTTTTGTTTTTCAAGCTCATTTCTTTCCAACTCAAATTTGCCAATTTTTGCTCTATTAATAAGCAAATGATCAATGCAATTGTCAACTATTTCATTGAATAAATCAATCCATTTTTCTTCTTCGGGTGTTGGGCTGCTTCCACTCCATAAACATAAGGGAAACACATATCCTGCAATTGCACCTGTTTGTTGATTTGTGTTTGTAGAAACACCAAAAGAATATAAATTACCGGTTGGAATAACAAGTTCTCCTTCTGTTCCATCGTCATTTTTTGAAAAAATTTTAATTCGTTTAAATTCAACCTTTGGTTTACTTCCAGGAATTTCACCAACAATTGGTTTAGAAAAACGCATACTTACTTTAGGAATATAACTATTAACATCTATTAATTGTGTAGTTTCGTTCATCATTTTATTTTTATATATAATTTTTTTTAATCTTTAAATCAAGTTTTACTTTTGTTTTTCAACTCTAAGGGATCTAAAGATTTCTTACTAATTGGTAAAAAATAATGGCAGAATTACCAGAAGAAATAGATCCAACTGAACTAAATAAAACAAAAGATGATGCTGATAATAGAGATAATGATGATACACTTTATATGACGCCTCCAAAAACATCTACAACTTATCAAAATCCTGGTTATAATGATGAGGAGGAGGAAGAAACTTCATTTGGTGGTATTAGTGAAAATCAGCCGTTATTACGTGAAAAATTTAATGAACAAAAAGAAGCAGAAGAAGAACTTTTACAAATAAACCCAAGAACAAAACTAAATAAAATGATCTCTTATTTTAGAGATATTGGGGGAGGAATTAAAAAAGCAACTTTTCAGTTCAAAGGTGGAAAGGGGGCTCAATATGAAATTTTAGATGGTAAACTAGTAAATGTTAAAAATAAATATCAAAGACTTCCGAAGACATTAAAAGAAATTATTGGCCCCACTAGAAGAGAAATTGTTGAACAAATGAAAGAAGAAACAAAAAAGAAAGAACAAAAACTGGCTGAAAAGGTTGAAAGAAAAAAATTAATAGATGAAAAACCTAATAAAACCCCTGAAGAAAATATTGAGAGTGAAAATCTAGGAAATGAAATTGTTGAAGAAAGAGAAGAAATAGAAAATAATAAAAGGGAAACAGAAAGAATAGAAAATAGAATACCATTGCGAGAACGAATTAAAGATATATTCAAAAAACATGGATTTACAGTATTTGCAATTTTAAGCTCTGTTGGTTTAATAATTGGTGTTATAATTTCTAATCTTTCCAAAGGATTAACTACATTAGGAAAGGGTTTAGGAAATGGGTTGAAAAATATAGGTAAAAAACTTGGCGAAATATTGCCAGGAATGGTTGGTGCAATAGTTAGCTTTCTTTTCAAAACAGCTGGCGAGGTTATTGGGTTTTTAGGAAAGAATGCTTGGCTTTTGATAATGGCTGTAGTTTTATATTTCGTTGAAAGTATAAAAAAGAAGAGAAAATAGATCTAAAGATATCACATTGATCAGTAAAATACAATATGGATGACTACAATAAAATTTATCCTCAATTACCTATTAATGTTGATCCTCAGCCGGTTAATTTCAGACTGCAAAAATCAAGCGAAGTATTACAAAATCTTGAGAAAGAAATTAAACATTACGAAGAAGTAAGGAAAAAATATAATAGGGCGAGAACCATATTTACAAAAATAAGTGTTGGTGGTGGTTTGATTTCAGTTATTCTATCTGCAGGTGGGCTTGGGACTTCTCTCACGGGTTTTGGTGCTATTGTTGGTGTGCCTTTGGGAGTTATAGGTGGTTTTTTTGGCGGGTTATCGATTGGATTTGGTTTTGCTTCTAAAAAACTTTCAAATAAAGTTAGTAAACACGAACAAACCGCTGCAATTGCAAAATCAAAATTAAACACAATTAACGATTTAGTTTCAAAAGCTTTGAAAGATAATGTTATATCCGATCAAGAATTTTCTATAATTTTAGCGGAATTGGAAAAGTTTCAAAAACTAAAACTAGAAATACGACAAAAATTTAGAAAAGACGCAGAAAAAAACTTCGACATGTCAATTATAAGGAAGAAAGTTCGCGAAGATCTATTAAAAGAACTTACCGGAGGGAAAGGACATTAAAACTTGTATATGAGAAAACTGAAGTTGGTTGTAATTGTTTTGCGGGGATTAATTAACATTTTATTCTCAATCTAAAGATCAAGTAAACATAAGAATAAAATGCTTTTAAATGATTTCAAAAATCGTTATCCAAATGTTAACCTTGATAAATTTACATTTATTAATGATTCATTTGGTGGGTATATTAAATGGAAAGTTAATGGGGTAACAGTTATGTCTGATGATGATCCTACTGGAAAAACATGGACTGATGATCTTTCCGCTAATTTGAAAACATTATTATGGGAAGATTTAGGTTTAGAAAAGAAAGTTAAGTTTAGTTCCTTTCCAGAAAGTTTATCATCTGCAAAAAACACATATCCAATACCTGGTATTAAATTCGATGAATCTGCAAAAAATGTAACAGAAATGTTAATTATTTTAGATATATATGTTTCAGATAAATATAACTTCACTGCGCCAATGAAAAATGTATTTAAAAATCAGACTGTAGGACTTACTAGCGGTAAAGAAGCTAGAGCTTGGTTGAATAAACCAAATATTAATCACTGGCCACAACAGTTAAACATGGCGGTTTGGTGTGCAACATCTGGATGCGGTGTAAGTTTAAATGATAGTTTAAATTATCCCAAAGTTATTAGAAGTTTTTTTATATTTCACATTTACTTTACTATAAGAAGAATATTATATGAATTATCTGTACCATTTCCAGAAGAAAAAACTTTTTCTTTAAAAAATAATCCATACAACAAAAATGCTTATAACCGTTTATGCGGAGAATTTGGCTTAAGCAATAATCAAGATTATAAAGGATTAAATAAACCTTTAGCTGATTTTAGATTTAAAGGAGGAGCAAACCATGGAGTTGGAGATGTATTCATTAATTATGGGAAAGGATACATACCTCCCGGAGGTGGTAGTGCGCAAGCAATAGGAGGAGGAAATCAAAACGTAAGAATTATAAGAGGTTATGATACAGAAGCTAATATATGGCCAAGTGAAAGAAATAAATTTGCCGATTATGGTGGTAAAAAAATAGATGCAAATTTAATATCTATGCTACGAAATGACCACTTTGTAGATTTTCAATATGCGTGGTTTATACCTAAATCTGGATATGGATTAACAAATGCTGGATTAGGAAGAATAAATAGATCGGTTGAAGCTTTTGTTTATTGCGTTTTGGGGGCCCAAGTTAATACTAGGAATTCAATTATTGGTAATGGAGGAATGGCATTTGAAACCCAGCAAGAATTTAAAGATTTATTTGAAAGCTCCGTGATTGAAAATGATATCGCAAATTCAAATCAAAGATATCAAACAGCGGTTCAAGAATCAAAAGTACGACTTGATTTGGCTGTAGCTCCTGGTGTTTTGTTGATGCCAAGCAATTTAATTATAAATACAGAAAGCGTTATTGGATACAATAATAATCTGAAAATAGCAACAGAAGATATGAAATTTGGGGTAAATAATTCATTAAACATTGAAACAAAAAATGTTGGAATAACTCATAGTTTAGGAACATCAAAGGTTTTATTAAATACTAATGCACAACCAAGGAAAAATATAAATCCTAAATTAAACAATAGCGATGAATCAAACAATAGCGATGAAGTTAGTAATATAGAAACATCTTCTCATCAAAATACTCTTATTGTTTTAATATTTGCTGGAGGGTTATTATCTTGGTTTTTATTTCGATAAAAATTAATCTAAAAATATACCTTCTAAATGAAAAATGTTTAGCATTACAATGTATAATTCAGAAACCAGGGTTTATTTAGACCCCCCAATGAAATACGTTAGTGAATTACAACTTTTAGATTGTAATATTAAAACAAAAAGACTAATAACCTTAAGGAATCAAGAAAAAATAACTGATGAACAAGATAAGCCTTTAGTAATATTTAATCCAGGAATATATTCCATAAATGATATAAAAATATTAATTGAGCTCAGCGAAAAGGGTAAAAATATAACAATGATTATCGGAGATAATTTTGCTTACATAATCAACAATAAACCAATTAACATTAAATTTAGCCAGGGTTTGCAAAATTCTTTAGGGCTGCCAGAGGTTTTATTTAAAATAAATCAAATAGATATAACTATAAAAGAACCTTTGAGACTTTTATGCAGCATAGTTGATAATAGAATGTCATACACGAATAAAGGTAAAAATGGAGTCCTTGTAAAAATACAACCATCCCAATTGCTAGCAAACATTCCATCAAAAGATTATCCATCTATTCCAATTAGAAAATATGATAACTTGATGATTAATCACTTTGATTTAACCATTTTAGACTCTGATTGGAAAAAGTTTGATCTAAAAGGACAATCTGTAACTTTTAGTTTAAGATTTAAATAAATTTTTGTTATGTAACCATTTATTGGGTTATATAACATAACTTTTATCAATCTTCTTCACCAAATACCTCTTCTTCCAAAAACTTTAACTCTTCAAAATCAATACACCAATCTAAATATCTAGATGGGTGCCATGCTACAGCCATTAAATCATCATACAAGTCTTTATAGAATTTCTCTTTATGTTCTAACTTATATTTATCTATTCTTATTTGAACCACTATTGAATCCAAAACAATAACATTAAAAAATTCTAACTCATCATCTTCTTCAAAAAAATCTCTAAAACCGCCATAAAATAATATTTTATTAAAATATTTTTCATCAAACTCCAAACCTTTTTTAAGATCTAAAATAATTCTACCTCTATAAACTTCTTCATCATTTTTTATAAAAAAAATATTGCAATATCCATTTTCTTCAACAATAAATTCACGATATTTTAACAAATCTTTATTTATTGAATCTATAAATTCACGAATAAGAAAACCGTTTTCATTTAAAAACTTTAAAGAAAGTTGCCCATCTTCCATTTTATTTACATTTTTTTCTAATCCTTAAATCATAAATTAATTTTATACGACATTCCTTACAAGAGGCTTTTTGTTTCATGTGTTCGCATATTTGTGATCCTCCACATTCTTTACATTGTTGTTGTTGTTTATTATGTATGCATATTTGTGATCCGCCACATTCTTTACACTTTTGTTTTTGCTTATTATGCATACAATATATTGATCCTTTACATTTTTTACAAGCATACTTAATTCTATCATGTTCACATATTTGTGATCCACCGCATTCTTTGCAAAAATATTTAATTTTTCCATGAATACAAATATAGTCACTAGTAGTAGTAACTTTTTCAATTAAATCAATAATCTCCTCCTCTTTATATTTTTTAAACTCATTAATTAAATCCATTCTACCCATTTTTGATCTTCCTTTCGTTTTTAACTCTCTTGCAATTCTTTTTAATTCATACAAACATAAATTATTTAATTGATCCATAATTACCTTCTATGGGTATTTTTCTAATCTTTAAATATCATTTTTTTATTTTGTAATCTGAAAAAATCTCTAATAAAAAATAAAATGAACTTATAAATTTAAGCTAAAAATCTCTGTCAAATTTAAAATAACCCGTAAGCTAAAAAAAGAACAAAGATTTTTCTGTCAAATTTAAAATAACCCCATAAGCTAAAAAAAGATCAAAGATTTTTCTGTCAATTTTTAAAAATAACCCGTAAGCTAAAAAAAGAACAAAGATTTTTCAGTCAAATTTAAAAAATAAGCTAAAAACGTACTTATAAACACGCTTACATACTACTACGTGTGACAAATTTCTGTCAGTGACGTATGCGTGACTTATTTATTTTTGGGGACCACAGACTTAGTACTAAATCTGTGGTCCCCAAAAAACTTACTTACAGAGGTTAGCTAATGTTACGGTTTTCTTGTAACAAACAGTACAATTGAGATCTGGTATTATCCGACTGATAACATTCTTGATACGAGCGGTTGCCTAGTAACGCCTGGCTTGATTGATTTCCATGTTCATGTTTACCAACACGTTACCAACCTTGGTGTCAGTGTGGACGAGTGTTGTCTAGCAAGAGGAGTTACAACTGTGTTATATGCTGGAAGCTCAGGCCTTTATAAACCTACTTGCCTTACCTTTTGCTAGTGTATTTAATAGCATGGCTTGTTTTAAAAATGACAGCTGACCAGTTCGATCTGTT
>OX453277.1:342500-500000 GCA_949710005.1 Ricordea florida | reverse complement strand
ATTGTTCGGTAGCTTTCAAGATCACAATGCATGGTTTGGTTCACGGTTGGAAAAAAGTTCATGCTGCATGATATAACAAACATCACCAGAGTATAGTGCTGTTCAGTAGCTTACCAAACAATGGTCACACTGTATGGTTTGATCCACAGATAAATGTGTTAGAACTAAACTGTACAGTAAAACGAACAGCGTCACACTACATTTTAGTTTCCTTTCCCTAGTAGAACAGTCGGATCGTTACGATAGAATCATGAAGAACGTGAAGGAGCCCGCAATTGTAAGGTAAGACGAGAGCTTGGGTAACTTCAGGGGATGTAATTCTTAACGCGGTCAGCAGTTTATTGAGTTGGGCTAGTGGTGTAAAAAGACAGGCACAGATAGATATCGCCTCCATTGTAGAAGCTAGCGGGACTTTTACGTAGTCATTTTCATCTACAGTGGGGAAAGACAGGTCGAAATCCATCGCGTTTGCCAAAATGAAACATGATCATTAGATGGTTTTGTGTTGGTATCTTGCACGGGTGAAGGCGCAGAAGAGTCATGAGGCCCAATTGAGGGGGCAGTCTAGTCAAATTTCAGAGAAATGTTCTAAGCATCTTTAAAATAACAGAGCTCTGTAACGATTTTATAGAAAACAATGAAATTTTCACCACAGCATCCCTTCAGGATGACCTACACAGGAAGGTGTAATTTGAGATGAAATAGTTAAAAGATAGTTAATGATTAACTCCTGAATTTGATCTTATCAGCTGAGGGTTGCCGTCTGCCCCACATACTTGTTATGTGCAGAATTCATTGAAAATGAATTTCACTTTCTATCCATAACTAACATGGATTGAACTATAATCCTATGGAGCGGTTTCGGGGTAAGGCTATTAGTGTTCCCATGGCAACCAAATACTTCCAAATATGGGTGTAGAACAGATATCTCCTCAAGTATTTAACTTAATCCAATTTCGTTTACATCCTAAAGGCAGTCTGTGCCAAATTTCACAGCAATTGGTCATATACTTAAGAAAAAATAGTTAGGGGCAGATGCCTACTTCCGGAAAAGGGCAAATTTGAGAAAAATGCTCTTAAAGTTGGCACAAATTTAAATTATTCCTTAACCGTTTCCATGGCAACCGATCGCCATTGGCAGACTACATCACGAAAATCGCTTTTACCAGCTTTCACAGGGCAATTTATGTGAAAAAGACTTCGAAAACTTAAAGTAGATGGGTTAAACTATAGTTTTAAGTGAAAATATAAAAAATGGTTGGATGACCGAAAATTAACAAAAAATCTGACTAGACGGTCCCCTTAAATGCAGAGAAGAAGAACTCTGATGGCAGTGTCTCGTTTATTGAAAACAACAGAAAACAAAGTACAAGAAAGTGGGATAATCAAACAAGTTGCTAAAGTTATTTATACCACCGTAAGGTCAAAAGGTGTGTGACGAAGGGCTAACGTTCGAAACGTGAGCACCCCCCTTTTTACCTGACGGTGGTATAAATTACTTTATCAACTTGTTTGATTATCCCAATATCTTGTGTTTCAATTCCCCACCGACGCAGCACCAGTTTCTTTAGAAACTACCCCGACAGAAACCAATTGCAAAGTATAGTCGAACTCACAATTTACCCGCTTTTATTTGAACTGGCCTCCTGCTGATGGTAAATCTCTTAACAACTTTAAGCTGTGTACAACCCAGAACATAATTAGCTACTCCTACAAGCCAATAGAGGAAAGGGGAAATCCCAACGACTCTTCGACTGAGTATGGTTCAAATGACACCAGTGGCTGGGCGTGGCCAGTAAACTCGCGCAGCTTCTGTTCCAGTCTCCTCGCCTCTTTCAGTTCCTCATCTGAAATATTAAAGAGCTCGATGGCGCTGGTGCCAAGCCCCGAAAATGAGGCTCGCGGTATTGCTCGCAGTTCACTCAGTGTCATACCTTGAGGGAAAGACAACAAAATGAAATGAATTATCATAATATTAGTAGTAATAATGATGATGATGATAACAATAATCTATAAACAATAATTACATCCTTATCAACGTGTAACAATTGAGCTGGTTTACTGGTAAACAAATAAACTTATGAATAAAATTAAATACTTGCTTTCACTGCTGGCATGATTCAAATAATTATGACACTGTAATATGACAATAAAAATTATTCTGAAAGATACTGATAAAAATTGTGAACTCTTGGTTGATCGATCGGAAGAATTCTTAAGCTACAGTCGGGTTTGTTATTCAATCCATTTTTCCTTGAGGTTCTAATGATCTTATCTGTTTATCAAACCTTGCAGTGTGACAATTCCGGACTGTGATGCCATTTATGTACTATGCGGTAGAGTCCTACATGTAAATAAAACGGTAGAGAAAAATTGCAATGTTGCCTCCAAGCCGCTTAACAGTCTGTCGAGATACTCACTGCTTAGGCGTGACTCAACTTCTCCGAATCGTCGAGCGGTTATTCCTTGGTACCGAACCCTCAAGTTGCCTGGTAAGTTGGAGTTGTCAATATAGAGTCTGGGGTGAAGGTTATTTGTGCCAGCCATATTGCCGGACACTGTGTTGAAGTGTGCAGTCAGGTGCTCTCGGCTCGTGGCCTGCCAGTCATGCCATATCTTGTCTATATAGGTGTGATGGAGAAAGAATTCAGGGGAAGTCGCTGCATCTTCTGTGCACATCACACCTCCAATTTGACAGTGAACAGTATCATGCAGATTGAAACGTAGATTCGTCTCAAACTTGTTGAAGCTCGAGGCATTTGTTCTAAGCACCTCGGCCACTGCAACGGCGTCAGGTGGGTTACCATTGAAGTTACGCGTTAGGCAGCTGCCTCCAGCAGACGGTACAACGTTCCAGACGTCCTCTCTGAATGGACCAGTGTTCACGCACCGTGTTGGTCCTACACCATTTCCGCCAAACCCAGCGTCATGGCCAAGCCAAAGATCTAACGCAGATTCACGCCAGGGGGTCCCACTTACAACACTCCAATCCCAGTATGCCACGGTAAACCTGCAGTCAACACGGCGCAGCAGATTTTCATACTCCAAAATAAACCAACGGTGCCATGGAAGGAACTGGTCTTGTTGATGTATTCCTGCACGGAACTGAGTTTCGTGGATTGTAATAAGACGATCGTAGTCGTCTTTGTACGGTGGGTTACTGGAAGCCTCGCGTACAATTTTTGTGTATGTCTCTCTGTCCTCGAATTTCATGGAAGTGAATTCGTGTCTTACGCGTGTGCAGTCAACCAGTCGCCCTCCAGAACACCTGCATTCCTGCGCGCAGCCATCGTTTACGATGCTCCCCTCGATACATCCTTCAACAAGAAAACAACCAGACATGCACGAATTGTTGTAGACGGTGGGTCCAAGTGAGACAATAAAATTGAGTGGGTGGGGAGGGAGGCTTGAACACGTCTACTTCATTTTACCGCCAAAATATTACTTGTATACACCCGCAGCCTTTGGCTGGTATTGATTCTGGTGCTAAAGGTCTCTTTAGATTTTTGCAGCGATAAACCTGCTTAGCTTCGCTGTCAGGTTATTGACTGTTTATTTGCCCTGTTTGCAAATGAACTTATAACGGCATTGAAGGAGACAAATACATTATAAAATAACTCAGATACTACGCGCACGCTGATTCGTCGAAACCCTATGGGTTATTGTGCCGGTAAACCCATAGAATAGAGAAACATTTTCTGTTTTTATTTTAAGTTAGTTTATGAAAGCAATAAACCGCAGTTTCTATGGGTTTACCGGCGAAATACCCCAACCTCGTTCCCAGGGCTTTTCCCTAGAAAGAAAAATGTCGAACGGGAAAAGGCCCTGGCATCGGCTGGTCACGTGTTCATCTTAAATATTCATTGAAAAACTAATGTATGAATTCCTGCGGTTAATTCTGCATTTTCATTGGTTGCTGCAATTTTCTCAAATTCTACTTGTCATAAAATATTTTTGAGAAGGTTGCGAGAATATCTCCACATATGACCGCAAATCTAGTGTTTCGCATGTTTTATGGAGCAGTTAACTCCAAAAAAAATTCATATTCGACATTCACGCATTTGCCGTCTTTGCGGCGATGAATTCGAGAGCTGTCGTCGATTGATTCGTGTTTTTGGTAAAGTGAACTCACAACCAGCAGTTATTGGGGCAGATATTATAAAGAAACCTTGCCCGAGATTGCTTGCAGCTTTGAAATTGGCTATCACAGATGAGATAACTACAGCGTGTCAAATGTTGTGCGATGGATTTAGACAAAGATCTATCCATGACGTGCGAACTCTGGGCTCCTGCTCATGATCACTACAAGCCGACAGAAACATTTTAGTACACGCATTTCGCTTCCTGCCACCCACCAGGGGTCGGTAAAGGTAAAAAATCAAAGGCTTCGAACTAACTCTTCAAAAAATGCTTTTGAACCGAATATTGGAGCATTCAGATCACGCCTTTACTTGAGAGGTTATCCAGATAATCTGGTAAATAAAGTCCTCTCAGAAGTGAAATTCGAAGAGAGAACGTCGGCTCTTCAACAAAATAAAATAACGCGCAATAGAATTCTTCCTTTTGAGCAAATGTGTCTAATACAGGATCAGCCTTTACTAAGTGAGATATACAAAGAGCCACCCATCATATCGTACAAAAGAGAAAAATCGCTCAAGGACATACTCAAGATCCAAACTCTAAAGGCAGAGAAACTACACTTGCGAACAGCGGGAGTCGTGTAGGCCTGAAAACATAATCTGGATATCTCCTTTCAGTAGGTTCGCACTGGGATTTTTTAACGATCCGTCAGCCTTGCTTTCGTCTGAATGAAATAAATTGTCGGTCGTTTCCGGCTCGTCTCAGAATAGCTGAGGAACATCGGCAGTGATTCCTATATCCTGCAACACTTTAAGTTGGTCCTCTATGATGGAGTTTAAAGGATAAAAAAACTACCACTATATTCTTGTCCACCTTGACAGGCAAGAAATCCGGTAGCAGCTGAAATAGGAGACTTGCCGAAACCAGTAGGTAGAACGGCAACAATATCTTGCCCTTTTTAGTAAATATTCAAAACACTTCATTTGAAGTAGCTTCAAACAAAACGAAGGAAAGCTACAACGATTTAAAGCCGGTCCAAGTCGTTTCAGCACAGATATTTCACGAGGCGTAGTTTCACGCTTCTCCGCTATCTTGCTTTAGCTTTTTTGAATATGCAAAGCGCTAATTTATTACACCCAGGATTTCAGGGTGTAAGATGAACACGTGAGCAGCCGATGCCAGGGCCTTTTCCCGTCCGCCATTTTTTTTTCTAGGGAAAAGCCCTGGGAACGAGGTTGGAAATACCCCTCACTAGATGTTGAGAGAACACGAGAAGAGCTTGTAAATCACGAGACGCAAGTTAAATCTTCGGTGCTGGGCTGTGCTAAAACAAGATCTGCTGTATTCTGTAATAAGGACCACTTACTCGGACATGTATTTGTATTGCAGCTCTGAGTTTGATAGTCCGATCCCGCACAAAAAGAGTTTTCCGGTGGTCTTATGCATTTGCGGGTGCGTGATTGCACTCCTCCGCCACAGGTTACGCTGCAAGCGCCCCAAATAGACCATAATGCCCATGAATCGGTTCCTGGTAAGATAAACATCAGTAGTATTTAGAGCTTGATATTTTATGGTTTCGAAAACTCAATACCATGAGCGAGAATCTTTTAGATGTTTTTAACTCGTAATGGTATCTTGGTATTATTGTGCAAAATGCAACGAATCAAACAGGTAACAAAGCTCAAATTGAGAGTGATGCTTCATTGGTTTGTTCTCGATTGCGTTATTAATAGTTATGCAGCGCTATCTTGTACAATAATGTAAAGTTATCGAACGAGTTGATAAGTAATAGTAACAAGACTGAGTGGGTCAAGAGAAAATGAGGGAGTTCAGTTCGGTCTGTAATCATACCACTGATAACATAATCGGACGACCGTGCAGCGGAAGTTCGATTTGTTAATCACGAGTATGATTAGACAGAATGACGAGGCAACGATGCAGCACCAGTTACTTAAGAAAGTAAAACCACTATTACTTGCTTGTGTCCTACTGTAATCATTATGTAGATATGGATAAACTATTTCCATACTAATAGAAAGTCATTAAAAATGTTTTGTTGCATCCACTGATGTTCATCGAATCGAGCGGTGAACGGGTAAAAACAAATAGCTTACTTCGCGATCCATACACCTCCACCCTAAGACAACCGACATTGTGTATGTCGTCTAAGGAAAATTGAAGATATCGAGTTGTCACTAGCACTGAGAGAGTGTGGTAGTCTGTGGTCAGGCGACCACCGCTTCTTTCAAACGTCGTGTACTGTAAAACAAGTAGATTCATCAATCATGAAGAAGGCTTATAATAATAATAATAATAATAATAATAATAATAATAATAATAATTTACATTTATATAGCGCAAACCTCTATATGAATGTATTCGGTTGCGCTTTACAATATTGTTATATTAGATTTATGTTAAAGGTGACTAAAGCATGAGAAAATATTAAAAACTACAATAAAAAGTATTGAAAACTATAAATAAATAAAAAAATAAATAATAAATAAATAATAAAAATAATAATAAAATCTATTATAAAAGCCAACAATTAAATCTATTTAAAAGCTAAATTGAAAAAAATGAGTTTTAACAGCAGTCTTAAAAGTGTCCAATGTCTTCATGTTGCGAATTGCCGAAGGTAATGCATTCCAGAGATAAGGTGCAGCTGACTGGAATCCACGATCGCCAAGGGTTGGATGGGTCTTAATGCCTGGTAACTCGAGGAATATAGACTCATTTGACCTTAGAGAGTACCTGGATTGCTTTTTGATAGTAATGAAATCAATTAGATAATTAGGAGCTTGACCATATAAGCACTTATATGTCAAAAGTAGAATCTTAAACTGTATAAGGTAACTTATTGGAAGCCAATGAAGGTGGAAAAGCAATGGTGTAACATGGCAGAATCTAGGTGTTCCGGTGACCAACCGAGCCGCGGCATTCTGTACCCATTGGAGTTTCATGATATGTGAATTCGGGAGGCCATATAGACTGTTACAATAATCTATTCTACTGGTGATAAAAGCATGAACTAATGATTCGGTGACTGAACGACTTAAATATTTCCTAATTCTACGCATGTTATAAAGATAATAGAAAGCGGATGAGCAAGTTTTGTGGATATGACCTAGCATACAAATTTTAGAATCAAACCAGGTTCCTAGGTTTCGAACTTCACAAGATGGAGCAATTTGGAAGTCCCCAACCGATAAGGTACTAATGTTACTGACTTTCTGAAGTTGTTGTCATGTTCCAATCAGAAGACATTCTGTCTTATCGGAATTCAGTTTTAACTTCTCCGAATGCATCCATTGACTGATATCACTGAGCAATACATGATTCCATGGCAGTTATAGCAGCGGTCTCATCCAAATCATTTCCTGATCTAAACGCGATGTACAGTTGCATGTCATCTGCATAACAATGGAATTAGGAAGATGTGACTCGACGATCTTAAAAAGTTTGCTAGCATAGAGGGAAAACAATAATGACCCTAGACAGCTGCCTTGTAGAACTCCAAATTTAAGATTAAAATTACTCGATAGAACTCCGTCTATATAGATGCGCTGGGTTCTGTTAGAGAGGTACGATTCAATCCAATTAAGTGCAGAGCCTGAAATTCCAAAATCAAACTGGAGGCGATCTAAGAGAATCCGATGGTCCACGGTATCAAACGCGGCGCTTAAATCAAGAAGCACTAACAACGTGACCTTCTGATTTTTCATGTTCATGTTCATGCTAAGATGTAATAGTAGCCCGTTACCTAAAATAAACACCGAACGCTTTTAATTTTAAATTTTAAATTTTAGTTATAAAAGCAATTTAAATTACCTTATTATGTTACTTTTTGAAATTGTAACTTACTCTCCGACATTGTAACTTTTGATATGTATTTTTATCAAATGAATGAAGACATGAACATCATTATTATTTTATCATTATTATTATTACACACTACTCATTCGTAAGGAAATACATGAGAAAATGTTGGGATGAACCATCAGAGAGTTATCAGTTCTGCGCTGGGTTTCTTCCCTAATACTAAGATATGTTGGTTGATCGTCAAACCGGAACGAGAACGGGCCGCCAGGGAGGTGTTTAGGGACACTGCTATTAACGTCACTGTGGAGGGCCACTAGCACTTAGGCGCGGCTCTAGGATCTAGAGCGTTTCTTGAAGAATTTGTTGGAGGGGAGGTAGACGAGCTGGGTTAGTGAAGTTACTAAACTCGCAGAGTTTGTTCGCCGCATCACAGCTTCAAGCAAGCTATGCAGCCTTCACCTTTGGTCTGCCGCACCACTGAACATATTTCCTAAGAACATTACCCTAGTCACACCAGTAGAAAACGGCTGTATTGTACTGCACTATGGTACTAATTGTTTTACTATACAGTGTGGTTCTAACTTTTTCATCTGTGGACCAAACCATGCAATGTGACCATTGTTTGGTAAGTTACTGAACAGTACTAATACGAACGTTGTACTTCAATAACTGGGCTTACCAGTTCCTCGCTGCTATCAGTCAGGATTTTCCAATCGGTGCCACTGAACGAGGTATGGAGATTGAAGCTTTGTGCATAGGCATCAACGGTCTGTGAACCCTGTGTAGCCACGCCACATACATCATACGTGTTTCCCAAGTCAACTTCCAGGTATTCACCGCGCTCCGTAGCGCCTGGACACCAAGCCCCAAATCCTCTCGTCTCGCCCAGGCGGCCATAAGAGGCCGGGGACAAATCATCCGAGAACTGGGAACTGGCTACCATCCGACTGTCAGGAATGGTCTCCGAGTTAGCAACACCAATAGCATTTGAGAAACAGCTACCTGTAGATAACAACACCGATAGCATTTAAGAAACAGCTACCTATAGAAAAGCAGTGAGTAGGGACAATGAAAAACAATGTTGTCTGTACTTGAGTCAATGCCATTTCACCCCACTACTCACAGAAGGAGTTGGTTTATATGGAAAGTGTACCGTTTTCAGGCAATGTGGGTTATTGACCAGGGGAGATGACAAAATGGATGAATCAGCCTCGTGGCTGTCAAAAGATTCATCAAGATGCGATCTAGATCCATACACAAATCAAGTAAGAACACTTTGAATGACAATGTAAGAGAACAAATCAGAATTCAGAAAAATATAAAAAAATGTTCCTTACCTTGACCGCGCGCCAAGCCGATAAAAACGAAAAGTGAAATAACTTTCGGAAGCATCCTTAATCCTAAGTAAAAACAATCTTAGCATTTTGCATTGTATACGGCCTATTTTACAAAATTAGGAACCATAAGGTTCTACTAAAAATCAAGCTAGAATATTTCCAAAATGTGTAAACAAAACAACTTTTTATACCTCAGTATTTTTAATTTCACTTAATTTTTTACAAGCCATTTCGTACTCTACAAGCAGGGTGATTTAGAACTAAAGCAAGAAACATATGGTGGTCTCGCAAAAGAATTACTTAACAAACACGTATGCTCAAAAAGTGCAAAAAATCTGCATTGTGCAGTTCTTTTGAACTGTTCGTAAGCTTCTTACAAAAACGCTAACTCTAAATTGAAGCAGACACTTCCCTGCCTTCCAAGTAAACAATACAGCCAGGGGTCCTCCACCTTAAACACGAAAACGTACCTTTTCGTTTCGCAAAGATGGATGCAGAAAGTTTGTTCCTCATGCACGCCGAGGCAGGGATAAAAATTAGGAGGGAGAAATGCATTTTTATATGGCGGACAGTTTTTAATTACAGAGCAGGTGTAAGCTG
Source organism: Ricordea florida (assembly GCA_949710005.1). Lineage (NCBI taxonomy): Eukaryota > Metazoa > Cnidaria > Anthozoa > Corallimorpharia > Ricordeidae > Ricordea > Ricordea florida. The sequence goes on along the minus strand of OX453277.1, from coordinate 490,161 downwards.
TTAGACATGTTGGCGGGAGATGGAGTTGGCCGGCTTGACACAGCGTTGTTCCCTGAGTATCTCCTCTGTACAGAAACAAAGACCCTCTTGGGAAAATGTGTACATTTACTTTTGTTCTCCAGAATTGTTTTTTTTGTTGTTGTTGTTGTTTCGCTGTTTTTTTTTTCAAATTAAAACGGTACGTGAGGTACGCTTACTGATAGAAGAAAGATATAAAACTTCAGGGAAAAAAACAAGGCTATAGTGGAGTGAATGGGTTTTTTTTAGAAGAGCATAAATCACATTAGTGACAACAGAAGAGTTTGAGTTAGTCAAAACAAGCTGCCCACGACACACCACACACATGTGTTGTTGATCATACATGAGGTTAACACCGGTGAATAACAAATTTATTGCATCTTAAAAGCCAGAACTTCTGGCCTTCGAAAACGCGAGGAACACAAGGGCATGAAAGATGGCTCCATCAAAAAAGGGAAAACAGAACGTCTTTGCTACAGGAGTCTTTCACTGTCATAGCCATGCATCATAGTGATCAATTTTGATAATGCAATCCTCTTATAATGCTGAATAATTATGTTTTTGTGGCTATTGACAATCCAACCCACTGGTTATGCAAACAAGTGAATAGTTAAAACTTGGCTTGATTGGTTTAAAATAACTGGCGCGTTGCAGCCAGAGTGTTACAAACCCATCTTTCATATAACAAAGATGAAATATTTTTTTTTGGATGAAGAAGTAAGCATCATTGGTTATCACTGCTTCAAATCTTATGCACAATCATCAACTTACTGCTTTATTGAGATTCTATGTGTATTTTTACTGGTTCGTCATTGTGATTTTTTTACAGGAGATGTGTTAAATTGATTGCTGTGAAGAAACTGTTAATGAGAGATACACTTCTCTTTCACCGACTTAGCAAGCCTCTGAGGGTCCTGATAACTTTGTAAATGCGTTGACTGACGGGGATTTCAGTTAGCACAATGGTTGCAATGCCGCAATTGACAATGATTTAGCCGTAAAATACGTGGTGTAAGAGTGGGTGTATTTTTCCCATCTTACCGATTCTAATACCCGACACTTGCTTATTAATATTGACAATGGCAGATTCTGACGTTTTCTTATTTTATTGTTTTCAATAAAACTGAAGATTGAAACATAGAAATAAAGATCTAATATCAGGTGTGTCAATAGGTTGTACATAGGGGGCTGCCGTGGAGGTGGAGTAGGCGACTGAGAAGCCCACTACTGGCGACTGTGACCACGAATAGAGTGCTAGGCCCCTTTCTTCTAGGATAGGGTCTAAGTAGGAGCCCATCGTGATGATTAAACGGTTGTGTTTCAACAGTATTCGTTCAATGCGTTTACATAACTACCCGAGACCCCACTACACTACAGCAAAGAGAGCATATCTTCGGTTAGTTAAGTGCGCAATTGCACATCGGTCATTTCTTATGACGAAAGATGAAAAGTAATGGAACTGCGCAAAGTCCAATGAGAAGACAGCGGTTACATCAATCGACCAATGCGAAGCCACTCAGTGAAGTTATGACATTATGGTTGAATTCGTTTTTTAATGCGAGTTTCTGTTTTTGGTCAAACAGTTTAAAAAGATTCACGCCTGCTTGCAGACGCAATTTTAACGTTATCATACCTAGGAATGAATGCCTTCCAACGCAACAGCGTGCAGTGGAAAAGCATTAATTTTTCGTTGCGGTTTGTACCATTTGTGATCACTTGTGCTAATCTTTTGTTCCTCTTCTTTCCACTATTGTTTCTTACGTATTGATTATACAATTACGTTTCACGGTATATTAATGAGTTATTGGTATAAAACTAGGGGATCTAGTTTATTCAGGGCTCTTTCCTTTTGGACAGCCATCGGTTTTGGTAACCAAACTCCGCATTTTCATGATTTTCCTTACTCAGTAAAGCTCTATCCCTCGGAGCTGTCGTACGTTGCATTCGGTCTACGTTTTCCGGCCAGTGGGTTTTTTTGTCCCGTTGGGTTTTTGTATCTTTCTGTTTTTTTTTTTCGCAGCGGACAGCATATTGTGGTTTTGTATATTTTCCTAGGATTTCTTTCATGATAGGGTTGTTCTTGTCATAATCTATACTCGTAAATTATTTTTTCACTCTATTATTATGATCTTTTCTGATGTAAGTAACGCACAATACTCATGTCATCTAGAGAATTATGACTGAAATGCTGCAGCTGGTTTTCTGCGTTGCGTAGGGTAGGAATGAACAAATGTTACATTGTCATAAGAACATGCACTCAGCATGATTTCTGTGATGCAGGCGTGTTTACAGATGTAGCTTTACTAAGGGAGAAGCCGTGGATATTCACCTCTAGGCATCGTAATGCGGCTGCATTTGTTTGACGATAGTCTATTAGTTATGTTCATCTATTCTATTTCCGGTGTCATAATTTGCCGTCACCTATCTATGTTCGGTCAAGTGCTGCATAGGGTTAGCCAGTCTCATCGCGGTCAGTAGTTCATGTATGACCCCACTACACTTACTACAGCTACTACACTTTGTTAAATTCACTACAGTTACTTCTATGCCTAGAGGCCCGACATGGCACTGGTGCCTCAGGACATTTCATGGGTCATGGGGTCATACATGAACTACTGACATCGCATTGTCAAATACTTTATAGCAAAACACAGCCATCCGTGCCCGGTTCCGCGCATGCGTGATGTATTGGCAACTTGCAAGGATGTGGACTAGTGTGATACCTGCCTCCAAATATAAAGGATAATAAACGATGCTGTGGACCCATCCACCTCCCTAAGAAATCAAGTTTGAAGTAAGTGGCTGAAACCATGGTACATGTAAGCTCTTGAAAAAGGTATGAAAAATGCAAAATTCAATTTAAAATGACCCAAAACTGGTCGTCATATGCGCTTAATGGCTTTTTTTAGTTTGGAACTTTGAGATCTGGTCACCAGATACAGCAAAGGCAAAGGCGCACACGAGCCACAGGAGGCCCAAACAGCCGGAGCTTATCCCAGTTTCTGTAGCATTAAAAGCACCTGGGAGTATTATTACTCCCCCCTGGATGGGATGCTAGTCCATCGCAGGGTCACCCCCAGCATTATATGGCTGGTACCCATTTATACACCTGGGTGGAGAGAGACAGTGTGGAGTAAAGTTTCTTGTGTAAGGAAACAACACAGTGCCGGCACCAGGGCTCGAACTCCAAACCTTCAGCTCGGAGGTCCGACACGCTAACCACTACACTACTGTGCCTCCACCAGATACAGACTGGTCGTAGAGGTTTGTCTGCATTTTGGGAGTAATCGGAACTGCAGAATACCAGGCCGTTTCATTTAATAAGTTATTCATGGCTGGTAATTGTAGACATGAACATTTCCGATTGTGCACATATTGCACATCTGACTGTAAACAGCTTTGCGTTGATGAGTCGTTGAAATTGCCACGTTGCTTGGATGTACTGGCAGCTGCTGTAGTGGAGACCTTCTTCCAACTTCGATAAGTGGCTGGAGTGGAGGCTGCTCGACTGTCTGAGCACTGTCATCTTCACCAAGTGCGGCTGCGAGGACGTGGCTGCATTTGCGAAGCTGGTTTACGTAAGGCATGTTATGATAGCTTTGAAGGCTTGACTCATTGCGGTGACCAGATATCGTCATGATTTCCCGATTTGCGAGACCAGCATTTGCCCACAGAGTAATGGCTGTCGCTCTAACGGAGTGATTTGTATAAGTGCGGGAGGAGCCGCCTGCGGAGCTGATATCCTTCATCATCGATGACAACTTGTTTACACCCAGCGGCTGATTTTCATACCATATCTTGTCAGATGGACGCTAGTTTCTTTTAGGATACTGGAACAAGGCATTGCATTCAGGATTTTACTTTGTCAGATTAACTTCCAAAGCGACATATCCATTGGTTTTGCTGCTGGTTTAGTACATCCATTTTCTCATAGCTTTCTACATCAGATATTCCGCTTGGATGATTTTTTTCTGCTTTCGTCATGAGACATTCGAGACCTTACGCAACTGGACGGCTGGAAGACTCAGGACGGCATAATGGCGTAAAAATGTCGCGTAAGAATGGGAATGCACAGTTTTGCGCGACATTTTTTCGTCATTATGCCGTCCTGAGTCTTCCAGCATAAGGTCTCCATTGAAAAGAAATGACCGCCTTTTGCGTCTTCACTAAATACTAAACTTTCTCTTTTTAGGCTTCGCTGGCCTTTGAAGCCTCGGCGGCACCAACAACAAAGCGGAAAAAAAAAAAATCCGGCCCGTGGGCCGTATCGTAAAAAGCTGGACCAGTCACGAGCGTGTGATTAGCCAATCAACTTCGAAGGTTCAGGATTCGGCCCGCTCAGATGCTTGAGAAAAAAAATAAATGTAAGACTCAAAATGGTCGGAATATTCATGGTTTAGTAATTGCCTTACAAAAAGACCTACTTAGTTTTTTTTTCCCAGGGTAATATAAATTATAGGTCACTGGAGTTGCGAGTAACAAAACAAGAATTTATAAAATTTATTGGAATGCGATAAAATATGCCCGAGCCCACACTAGATAAAACCTCCGAAAATGTTCTTGGAAACGCTAAGTATCTACTTAAAATCAACGTGCAAATGTAAAAACACCATTAATGACGCCAGGGATTCATCTTGTTGGCGATTAAAGGAGCTGATGTGGACATAAGGGCATTTAAGGCTCACTAGATTCATTCTCCCTGGTACGTTTTGCCCAGTATTTGCGCAACAATTCCCTCATCAAGTTTTTTGCGCGGGTCTTACCGCGCTTAAGCCTAGCTGAAAAATCATCTGGCGAGTTTTCGTCACTCTCTGACTCATCTTCTTCAGACTCGCTCTCTTCATCCTCGCCTTCATCATCATCCTCATCTTCTTCCTCCGATGGACTCTCTTCTTCCAGAGAATCGTCTTCATCACCTTCTGGTGACTCTTCGTCACCAATCATGCCATCGCCTTCTGGTCCTTCCCACCAATCCTTGCCTTCCTCTTCGGGAATCTCCGTGGACACTTTGGTGGTGGGGGTCTTGGTATTCTCAGTGGGCTCGAGTTCTTCGGGGGGCAGGTCAGTAGTGTACATCTCTGGTTCTACTTCTGGTTCAGTTGGTGCTGTCATCACTTCCTCCTCTGGGATAGTGGGTTGGATTTCTTCTGTAATCTCTTCCTCGAATCTTGATTTATACAGATCCTTAAGTAACCTACAAACGAGATATCAATTAGTCTTTTCTTTTCTAATGCGTAAATATTTGGTAGTTCAGACATAGTTTGACGTTACTCTAGTTAAAACTATATCTGATCGTCCACCTAGTTGCTATGTGCAGTTTTTAGTTTTAACTTTTGGTAGTTGTTTTATTTCCTTACACGTGTTGTTCGAGCTGTGAAGCTTAAGTAAGCACCTTTCGTTTTGCTCACTCAAAAAGGAGAAAAAATAAGCGCTGGCGCAGTAATAGAAGACAATTTAAGTAATGGTCCGGCTAAGAAGCAGGCAGAAAAACAATAGGGCTCGGCAATATGTCAGTTAATTTTGTGGTGCTAATTGGCGCATAGAACAAGAGCCAAATTTGGTCGAGAGAGAGAAAATAAGGATATGGAAAAGACAAGGTCTAAAAATTACGTTTTTTTGAATTTTTTCATTGTTTTTTCGGGATTTTTTTGGTATTAGCCAATGAGATGAGGCGATTTAAATGGAATTAACAATTAACTGTTCGCACCTTTTTAATGAGTTTTGCCGTACACCTGCCTACCTTTTAGCCGGACCATTACTTAACCTTGAACACTGAAATTTACACATATTACTTTTTGAAAAGTCTTTTTTGATTTAATTCAAAAAGGTACAAACGATAACCGCTTGGAAATCAATTTTCTAAAATATCAAACAGTGGAGACAAGAATCTAATCCAGTTTTCATCTAAGTAACAAAATCTAACACATATGCACAAGCGTTTTCGCTTTCAAGAGTATCAGTCATCTCTAATTGTTTGTGGTCGTGAATTTCTTTCAGGAGCCTTGCATCTGATTTGGTTAACATATTTTTTTAACTCTAACTGTCACTTTGTGTAAGTACTTTGTGTAAGTGTACTGCAGGCTCAGTTTTTCCTGTTACTTACAGAGTGAGAGCTTTTAGCCTCATTTTCAAGGCTTTCATCAACTCCCGAGGGCTTTCGGGAAGGGTAGTTTCCAGGCTCTCCTCAATTCCGGCAATGCTTTCTTTGACTTTTTCCAGGCTCAATTCAACGCGACTCCTAAACTTTGTCCATGTCTGCAAAAATAAAGATGATTGACATAAGATTGAGTAATGGGTTTGACCCTTTCACTCCCAAGGAGTCTCCATTTGACGAGTAAAATGGTCTGGCGTTTGGCAGGATAAAATCTATAAAGTTACTCTTGGGAGTGAAAGGGTTAATCCATTTTCACAGAGTGCTTTACAGACGCAGAGCTTGTTTGCCTTCCACATGGCCGGGAAAAGCCGTGTCAGTAACGCCTTGAGGAAATATTCGCGAAGCGCCAAACTGAGAATTTCAGTCAGGGAAAACATTAACATTTACCACCCAAGCTCTGGGAAGCAACTCTCCTCAATGTTTGCCTTACATTGTATAATAGGCTATTTTAGAGAATGTGCTATTAGATTGATTCATTAACTTTCAGTTGTCTATTTTATCATTTCTCCTTATAACTCTACTTTATCATGTACTTATGTTGTAAAGAGAAATTGTATGTTGATCGCTTGTGAGAGTAAAAGGGTTAAGCAACCTCTCGAACCTTTTTCTTTTTCTCAATCAAAATAACTGTTGTTCAAACCTCCTCTGCTTTGGCACGCCACAGGCCTTCCTTCTCTCTCCACTGTTTCATCAGTTCCTCATTTTTCTCTAATAAGTTGTTTTTGTGTTCTTTCCACAATTCCTTGGCTTCGCCTTTTCGTGCAGCCAATTTTTCCATGTGCTCATTCCAGATTTGCTTTGCTTGTTTCTTGAATTCCTTCATTCGTTCTCTATGACCTTCCACCATTTCTTGCGCCTTACCGACATGTTTCTCCACCTGATCGACTAGTTCGCTACCGATGGTTTTTCCACTTTCAGCCAAAGACGATAGGTCTCGAAAGAAACCAAAACCCGCCAAAGCTGATTGAAACAAGAAAATAGAAGGAACAATTACAACTGAACAGATTGCTTCCCCTATCAAATACCACGCTAATTTTACTGGTGTAAAGCTTTGAAAGCAACCAAAGATCACACTGAGTAATGTGGTATTGTTTTTTTTATCTTACTCTGAAGGATCGATGATCTATAGAGTAAAACTAGGAGTTTCAATGTGAAATTAAGTGCTGGCGTGAGGTAGAAGGAATACTGGCAATACAATTCTAAATGTGAACGGCAGTGGAAATATTTTTGATTTGTTAGGGTAGGGGTGTTGTTAACTGAAATAAACATCGAAGCAAGGATAAATTTTACAAAATCTGAAAGCAAGTGTTATTTCTGACAATGACGCACACGTAGGCTGACTTAAGTCAGTATATTACCCACCATTCCTGGGGGAGGAAATTTTTACAAACGCTCCGGTCTGGGGGGGAGGGGGGGGGAGGGGGGAATAGTGGTGGTGGTGGGAATTGATTGAGCCATAGCGCAATCGGTTATGTTCTTGTCCAAGAACTACCAAAATAGAGATATTGTCAATATATAAACTCAACAGGGATGATATCAAAGTTCTCACATGTCATCTCGTGCACCTAGATAACCGAATTTGAATACAGCTGTTGTCTCTTGACATAGTATCACAGTTTTCTAGCGCTAGGGTCAGAAGTGTAAAATGAACTATTTGGTTCACAAACAAAAGCTAAACTAACATTTCTAAGGGCACCAATAGCATGCTTGTAAGTAGTGAAAGTATTCATCAAGGCTGAACAAAGGTCGGGATAACAAGTGTTTTTAATATTCCAGAAAGTCCTGTCGGCGATTTCCATAATTTACGTTGTAAATGTCACAATCAAGACTTTTTTCTTCAGAAAAAGGAGCACTCAGCGAGGAATTCCTAATATTAATTCGTTTTCGACGCGCGAATTGCTCAACGTTATTGGAGTCAACGTTCGAATGGATGATCTCAACGGGTGGAACAAAAACAGATTTTGTCTCGAAATCCAAACAGTCATTTGATTTCACAGTTGAATGCTTCGCTTCGCCTCAACGAAAGATCGACATTTTGAATCGGTGATTGCAAAAATTTGTTTTACCTTAACGGACAAAGCATGATTGCGATCTTATTAGATGCCCGGAATAATACGAAAACAATCGACTGTTCATGCCTGGAATCTTACATCCGACAAATTTCTGATTTTACACGCTATTGATAAGAATAGGCTGCGCTCTCGCTAAGGCTCGCCAGCAACTAACAGTACCAAAGTACAGTTCAGTGTTTAGTAAATTTAGCCTTCCAAAGAATGGTCACATTGCATGGTTTGATTCACTGATGAAAAAGTTAGAACCACACTGTGTTGTAAAACAAACAGTATCACAGAAGAGTACTGTTCAGTAGCTTTCCAAAGAATGGTTTGATCTGTATGGTTTGATCCACTGTATAGTAAAACAAACAGTACCACAGAACAGTTCTGTTCAGTACGGTCACACTGCAGGGTGTGATGCCCCGCGACTGATGAGAAGGTTAAAATCACACTGTATGGTAAAACAAATACTACCACAGTACAAGAAATGATCACACCACATAGTTTAATCCACAAATAAAAATGTTGAACACACATGGTACTGCTTGTTTTACAACGTGGACTTAAACTCCCTTTCTAGGGATTAAATCATGCATTGCGAGGTTTCTTTGTACTTTGGTCGAGTTTCGTTTTGCTGAACAGTGGTTCTATTTTACTACATAAATGGAAGCACCCGTTGACATATCCTTAAAAAACACACCACTCATTTAATTCTGGTTTGCGGGTTTAACTGACTTAATTCTCCTTGAAGAGATATCAATATCGTTCGTTATCATTCTGTGTTGACACTAAGGCCTTACTGTATATAACTTTTAAAATTTGTTTCCTCGAAAATATTGGCTCATCATTGGATGTATGTGTGTAATCATGTAGCTGTCAGGAATTGCCTACAATAGTGATAACCTGAACACACTCACGGTAAACTCGATGCTTTTAATAAACGCTCAGTACAACCTTCTCGTTAGATGTGAATTTATTTTTCTCTGTAAGGCGATCCTCTTAAGCTGTCAAAAGATCGCACGAATCTGACCCCATCAAGAAAAGCTGATCAACTGCGGCCGAATATTTGCGCAGATGGAGAAATGATATAACACGTCTAAGGTTCATTAAAGCTAAGAGGATTTTCATTATGCCAAGGTGGAAAAACAAACTTCTGGAATAGAATTTCGGTTCACGCTGTGTGGTTCTAAAGTTCACTTTACTGCTACATTTCGCTGGACTGAGAGAAGCCAGAATCTCTCAGTTAAATTTCTTTCCAAATAGCCAACCCGTAACTTTCATAGCAGATATTGTCTGACTGTTTTTATAGCGCATTAAACTTAGAGTCTCCGCTGGAATGCGTGCAAATCCTAACTCAAGAAGCACCTGAATGCTACTGTGACACTCGCGATTCTCCCTGGTTTGAATACTTTCTGGACAACTTTCCAGGCGAGACGCACGGAAAGAGAGCTGCACTTTGGAAGATTTCCAACGTTATGCTGAAAAAGCTTTGGATTACGAATCAATGCCCCGATGACGCATAAAACAAATTTACGAGGCAGTTTTCACCAAAGGCATTTTTAGGTTACAACGAATCCCTTTTTCTGCTCTCTGACGTTTCGTGAAATGAGAAGTCAACAATGTGATAAACAAATCACTCCCTGACTAACAAAAGACAAATGATGGTCTGTCACTACTTTGTGAAAGAAACCAGTTGACTTAAGTCTTTTTATGACGCATTCTAATTTATGTTGAGATTGTGAAAGAAAATTCATCATGACGTAGCGCTTAGATAATGCTTTCGCTTTGCCATACATTTTCTTTACATAATACATATCGTTGTCGTTTCAGTAGAGAGGAAGTTTACCAGTTTGACCCGCCATTGCTGTGTCTGTTTCGCCACTTACGCAACTGTTTCACATCTTCTTATACAGGTTGTTCCAGACTGTCACATGTCATTTGCAAAAGAAGTCTCTACTTTACATAGAGGAATTCAAAATGTTTCAAAATGCCCCTACTAAGTAGCAAGCTACCATTGTGAAGAAAACCACAATTGTGAAGAAAGCGAGCGAACTTTCAGACCAGCTATATTTGGTTACCCATTTGGTGGTGTACCATTATAAGGCAGGGATAACTGATACATTTTAGTGCTAAAAAGAGAGCAGGATTTGAGGCTCAGAGAAAGCATTTATAGAAGTTTCGATAGAGCGAAGGAAATACAAAAGCCGCGAAATACGATGACGTTTAGGATGGTTTGTTGCGTTTTGCTGAATGATTTGAAAACGGCATTTCTTCGCCACACTGGAGGAAGACATTTGAAGGGAAGAATTCAAACGAAAGAGCAAGGACTTACCATGTGGAATAGCAACACAAACAAGCAGAAAACCCACAGCTACTTTCATCTTGACTCGATCAGTTGACCCTGGTGAATACTCGTCCCTCCGCAGACGCGATCTTAAAGCGCATGAGTCATACTTCGGCTGTAACGTGTTGATAGCTCCGGCCCAGCAGAAAAATTGGACGGAAATGACGTCATCTTCCATTGTTTGAACTCCTGTTTAGACAATGTTACCTTTCATAAGCAAACGTATCGTCAAAAGTGACGAGGAGGAAGATGCCGGAGGATAGATTAGTAACATTGAACTTCGCCTTTTCATTGTTTTTTCTCAGGGGTGGTGACGGTAAGAAACGCCTGATAAGTTCCCTGTGGGCTTATGGCAAGTGTTCAAAGTCCTTGTTGGTAAGTTATGTTGATCACAGGTAGCCTATCAGAAGTCTTTTTTTTAATATTCAGGACATCAAGTATGCCCCTCCTCCCACTCCCTAAATCTGTTCTTACCTTGTCGTTAGGCTAGCGGTCGCTTTTCAAATTGCAATTTTTATCTTATCGTTTCTCAAACAATATTTATCCTCCGTTATCACGTATTGAAATTTTATTTCTTATCGTATTATCTCATCCTCGTTACTGCAGCAGCAACAGAAAATGCCTTAAATGCAGTTGCATAACAGCTGTACGCAAAACGTAAAACTGCAATGAGTCAATGAACATTTGGTTAGTTGTCACAATACTCAGTGATGTACTGTAGTTTATCCCTTAGGGGATAAATCAACTAATGTTAGAATTCTATATCATCTTTGACAACCAAGGTATCCATATCCGCCATCTTGCCTTCTGATTGGCTCGAAGGGCTGGGAAATCGGTTAGCTTGAGTGACATGATATCGTATATCGTCCTTCCACACTGCGACAGGTACTAACCGGGTGTTGATCAACTGATGAAAAAGTTAATCTTCGAGACCAATACATATCGACAGCTTCTTCCCTTGGTATGGTTACATCTGCAACATGACTGACACTCAAGGAGCAAATCAAGTTACTCCACTCCTATGGCGAATGCGTGCGTCATGGTAAAAGATTTAATGACGTCATGCAAAGGCATGCCGACGTGAATCATTTTGGTCATTATCACTGGAAGGTCATATACTGGGCCTTGATAGTTTTACACGTGAATATCAGGGCTGATTATGTCGGGCCAAAATCCATCATGGGCACATATTTCGGCGGCTGTCCAAGAGGCGGAGTCGCGGCCATGTCTCAAGTCGAACAAGAATGTATATATTTTTTTCTATTTTTCTTGTCCAGAATTGCAAACATTAGTTTCACAAACGTCGAGAGGCTACGACGTACTGTTGCTTTTTCCGCCAGTTTGAACTTGAGCCATTGCTCATGCGCAGTTTTATCAATTATCTCGAGTAAGATCAGTGAAAATAAAATGTTCCACTCTGTGGGGGAAGAGTTTGATATGTTGAAGGTATTTGTCAGGAGTTGGTTCCGTGGTTTGTTTATTCTCCCTGTTAGTAATTTAAACTGTGTGACTTATTGGAGTATATGATTTCTGTACCTGTGACTGGGTCCACGATTGTGCTGGGGAAGCCGTGCGTACAGTGAGTGTAGATATCTCCAGACTTCAAGCTTCCAGGACAAGACAAACCTTGATTCAGTATAAGAAATTGGAGAAATCAAACGAGTTGATTAAGTAAGTTATACCACCGTAAGGTGAATGGGAGGTGCTGACGTTTCGAGCGTTAGCCCTTCGTTATTCGCTCCGACGAAGGGCTAACGCTCGAAACGTCAGCACCTCCCATTCACCTTACGGTGGTATAACTTACTTAATCAACTCGTTTGATTTATCCAATTTCTTGTGTTTCAATTTCCCACCGACGCAGCACCAGTTTCTTTAGAAACTGTCCCCACAATACTTGATTCAGTATAGTCATACAATAGAAAAGAAAGCCAAAATAAAAAATTATGTTTTATTCAAAGATTTAGACTGTATGTAAACGGCAAGAAATGATATTTCCCCGGAGGGTCAGTACTTACCTGACGGGGAGATGTGGTTCTCCGAACCCCTCGTAGACTGATATGAGCAATACTGATGCATATGTCGCGCGGCCGCGGCCTGGGTACCACAATATAAAGAAATCGAAGCGCATGTGCTCTTCCTCGCAGTAGTGGCGAGTGAGGCCGCACCGATTGGCAGTACCAGGGTGGGGAAGGAAGATAGCTGCAATGGCTTGGGGACCAGTATTGCTCATATCAGTCTACGAGGGGTTCGGAGAACCACATCTCCCCGTCAGGTAAGTACTGACCCTCCGGGGAAATATCATTTCTCCTTCACCCCTCTCCGACTGATAGTCGCAATACTGATGCAGAATTCCCAAAGCAATACTGCCAAGCGGAGCAACAACATAAGATAGCATAACCAAACCTTTAATAAAGTTCTAAGAGGCATGCTGGACAATAATTGAAGCCCAAACAACAGTAACAACAAAGAAGTTCTGAAATACAAACAAAATCAGAAATCAGTTCAGCTGTTCAACACTGCCCTGGAAAAGGAACCACTAGAGTGTTCCCTGTGATAAAAGCGTTCGAAGGTCTGTGCGGAAGCCCAATCTGCTGCTTCCAGGATGAGCTCAACAGACAGTCCTGCTGCAGCGGCGGCAGAGGTAGATGCTCCTCTAGTTGAGTGACCGGTATATCCTAATTCAATCCCAGCCAACCGTAAGGCCTTTGATAACCATCGAGAAACAGACTGGCTTGAAATAGCTTTATAAGGGGAAATATAAGACACGAATAGCTTTGAGGAGGTACGCAACTTCTTCGTCTTCTCCACGTAGGCTGTAAGGCTGCGCACAACACAAATCTTGAGATTCCCTGGAAGGATGGAAGGAAAATCTTGCGGGCTGGGTGACCAGGCCTGGAGGTCTTAGTGTGTGTGGGGAGAGTAAATTCCCATGAACCTTCCTTTTTAAGGGAGTAGGTCAAGTCCAATGAAGATAGTTCATGAGCTCGTGCTGCTGATGTGAGTGCCAACAATAGAACTGTCTTGTAAGAAAGCTGCTTCAATGTCAGATCCCCCAAGGGCTCAAGGGACTCTAAGAATGATAAGGCCATTTGGACATTCCATGTACCAGCATATTTTGGCTTGGGAGGTTTACTCTTAAACACACCTTCCATAAACCGCGAAACAATAGGCAGGCGTCCTAACTCTGTAGAGCCAACTGGGTCATGAGTCTGAGAAATAGCCGACTTATAGAGGGCTACTGTCCTGTACGCCAAATTCCCCTGTGTAACTAGAGATGCCAGAAAAGCAAGGACTTCTGCTACAGGAGCTGAAATGGGACAGATACTCCGTTGAGAACACCAGCGAACCCATGCCTTCTACGGGCCTGCATACCGCTTTTGGGTGGCTGCTCCTCTTGATGCCAGCAGGATGTCAACAACTTCCTTTGAAAGGCCTGTTGTTTCGTAATGATTCCTGATAAGGGCCAAACTGCTAGATGCAGTGACTGCCACAGAGGGTGGTGCACGGTGGGCTGAAATGGAAGGAACAGCAGAGATGGAGACTGGGGTAGGAGTGGAGGTTGATCCACCAGCATTTGAAGCAGTTCTGGGAACCATGGTTGCCCAGACCAGTTGGGTGCAATCAGGAGAGCTGTTGCCTGATCTTCTCTTATCTTCCTGAGGATTCGAGGGAGAAGGACCACTGAAGGGTGGATTAGACAGGTCCATTTGCTCCAGTCCTGGAGAAATGCGTCCACGGCTACAGCTCCTGGATCCGGGTACCTCGAGACATACTTTGGCACTTGATGAGTTAGGCGGGATGCAAAGAGGTCCACGTCTGGTGTGTAGAACCTCTGACAAACTGATTGGAAGATCTCTTTGTCCAGAGTCCACTCTGTTCTGCTTTCGATCTGTCTGGAGGCAGTGTCTGCTACTCCATTCTGAATCCCTGGAATATGCTGGGCTGTCAGGGACACTCCTGCTTCCAGGGCCACTGCCCAAAGTTGCAGTGCCTGAGTGGTCAGGGCAGGGGAGCGTGGGCCCCCCCGCTTGTTGATGTACGCCACCGCTGTCGTGTTGTCTAACCGCAAGTGGGGAGAGGCTGGGCAGAGGCTGTTGAACCCGCAACAGGGCTTTTAAGGCTAAGGTTGCTGCTCGTAATTCCAGGACATTGATGTGTGCTGTTGCCTCCTCCACGCACCAGTGACCGCCAGTAGATCTCCCCTGGTATGCTGCACCCCAACCCTTCTTGGACGCATCGGTCCAGATGGTAGCATCTATAGGGGGCAGCTGAATTGGACAGCCATTCAGGTGTTGGCTCTCCGAGACCCACCACTCCAGGTCGGCCAGGGCTTGTGTGGTCAAGCGGATTGACACTCTGCTCCCATGGCCATACTGAGTCACAGCTTGTAAGTGCAAGCGCTGGAGAGCTCTGTAGTGAAGAGGGGCAAGCATGATCCCGGTTTGAGAGGCATGGCTCAAACGTCCAATCAGTGTGGCCAGAGTCCTTACCGGGACACAACTCTGTTCTAGGAGGAGTCGACAATCCCCCAAAATACTGTTTAGCTTTAGCTGAGGGAGAGAAAGTGTCATTGTTGTCGAGTCCAACTGGGCCCCTAGAAAGACAAGACACTGGGATGGAGCAAGTGAGCATTTCTCCACCTTGACCAGGAAGCCCAGATTTTCCAGTAAGGCTACCAGCTGCGCAAACAGGCTCTGCAACACCTGGCTCTTTTGATGAAGAAGTAGCATGTCGTCGATGTAAATTACAATCCGAATTCCTAGTGAACGGAGCACTGCTAACATTGGTTTCAGAGTTTTTGTGAAGGCTCGGGGAGCAGAGGAGAGGCCAAATGGGAGGCACTGAAACTCGTAGACTCTGTCCTGATACACAAACCGCAGATACTTCCTGTGAGATGAGTGAATGGGGATTGCATAATATGCATCCTTCAGGTCCAGTTTCATCATAAAGTCTCCTTTCTGTAGTAGAGACCTCACAACCTGTAGTCCTTCCATTTTGAAGGACTCCTTTCCTAGGAATCGATTTAGCGCCCGAAGATTGATAACTGGGCGAGCCTCGCCATTTTCTTTTTGTACCAGAAACAGGGTTGAAGTGAACTGGTCGTCCTGTGATTGCACTTCCCGCACTGCTCCTTTTGCTAACAGATTTGCAATTGCCAAGTCCATTTGTTGGGCCTCTGCATGGCTTTTGGTACGGGTGACCCTCGTACGCCACTGCCTGGGGCGACTGAAGAAGGGGATCTTGTATCCCTGAATTGTCTGTAATGTCCATGAGTCCTGGGTTATTTTCCTCCAATTTGGAACAAAAAACTTTAAACGACCGGCTGATTTGTGATTGGGTGGGCTGAGTGTGTCTAGAACTGGCAGTTGATAGTCATCTGTTACCGGCTTTGATACCAGGGGGGTGGGAGGAGATGTCTGTTTTAGCACGCTTGGAGGATTGGTGGTTAGAATTGGAGCCAAATCCCCATTTCCGTTTCCCGCCAAATCTGTCGTTGTCACTGGAGCGCTGATCTGCACGAAAGGACTGATCCCTTCTGTAGGGCAGTTTGAACTGGCGCTTTGCTGGTGGCGCACTGATGAGTTTGCTGTTGGTTGAGCTGTGGTCATGCTCGCTCCTTATCTTGGCATGAAATTTATCCGGAAAGAGGTGCTTATCGGCAGGGATACTTTCTTTCAGGGTACGCTTGCCAACTTCCGTAAGAAACTCGGAAAACCGTTTTTGCCTCCATGCATTTAATCTGAAATTAGCGTTGCCAAGTAGGACCAGAGCATCCTCCAGAAAATCCTTTATGGAATCGGGGTCCACATCCTCAGCCTCCTCCTCCCCCCTACAGCGTCCAGGGCTGACAAGGCTGCTAGAATGGGTCTTGCTACTACTATAAATGCATTCTGGCGTTCAGCAAGCCCATCATCAAAGGCAAAGAGCTCCTTAGTTTTCGTGTATCCGTGTCGTTTCTTAATATCATCTTTCATTCCAGCCTCCATAGTGGGAGAAACAAGCAGAGCCTCCGTATCCTTAATTGGAGGGTATGTAGAAGTCAGCTCTTTCCATTTTTCTTTGGTCAAGGGCCGGGAGAACGCTTTCGTGGTGAAATCCAGCAGGTCTTGAGACAGTTTGGTCTCCTGTTCGCTGCTGTAAAAGCGATCGCTTCGAGAACTCGACGGAAGCGGTTCGGCGGTTTTATCCACCGAATCCATAGGGCTTGACTGACCCGGCAAGTTTGGCGAAGTGAAGAGGCTTTTTAGGACAGCTGGCATAGACTTTGCTACGGCCTCGCCAACCATCTTCTCAAGATTTGGAAGATCTGGTGTTGCACTCCCGCTTCCCGCCAAATGGATCGGGACAGATGGTGTGTTGTCGGTCTAAGGACAACAGAAGGCGGTCAATGACTCGTATCTTCAATCGTGAACATAACCTGCAATAATGTCCTAAGACTCGAATAAACTCACAAAGGCAAACATACTTACATTATCTGAGAGTTGTTCAGTCATTTCCAACAGGTAAGCTGCACGAAGGCAGAGAAATAACGCTAAATGAGCGGAGAAAAGCAAAACGTGGTCGGCCGAAACGAGCCACAAAACGAAGAGGAAGAGCACATGCGCTTCGATTTCTTTATATTGTGGTACCCAGGCCGCGGCCGCGCGACATATGCATCAGTATTGCGACCATCAGTCGGAGAGGGGTGAAGGAGAAATATTATTGCTTTTTCCCGCCAGCAGCACCATTGGTTCGTCAGGGTAGATGGCTCTGGTTAGGAGTAGGGGTGGGAAGGGATGGGGGTGCCAGGCACAAAATGCGAGGTCCCACGAGAGCTTGGAGTCACGCTGTTGGTTTCGCATCTTAATGAGGAAGATGAGGTGACATTTTGAATATCTAATAAGTTCCCGAAGTTTACTGAATTCTGTCTTCTATTTGATCCCCAAGCACCAGGATTTTCACGGTAGAGAGAGGAAACGGTCTGGAATCGGTGTCGCTGACCATCCGCTTGATAAGGGAATAGGCAATGAGATCTTCATTTCAGAAATTGCTAGCTGGACGGCACCTTCTAAAAAATTCCTACCGAACCATTTACTCATCCGAAATTGCTAGGTGACCTTTTTAAGTGCCAAAAATTGCAAAAATATCCTTTCCGAAAACGGACTACTTTTCCCTTGTTGCGAATACATGTTTTTAGGTGAACATTTTTAGGGACTGAAAATCTATTAATTCAGATACACGGTTCGAAAATCCGAGGGCCTGTGTGTTCGATATTCGAAAATTGTAGCTCACCTTGCTTCCGAACAGATTTTTACCGAAAATAGTCGTTGGGTGCCCTTGAGCTTTCATGTACCATGGTTTCAGCCACTTACTTCAAACTTGATTTTTTAGGGGGGATGGGTCCACAGCATCGTCTATTATCCTTTATATTTGGAGCTAAGTGTCACACTTAAACACAAGCTCTAACGTTGTCATTGGCTACTAATTCACATCCTTGCCAGCTGCTAATACGTCACGCCTACGCACAGCCAGGCACGGATGGCTGTATTTTGCTATCTAAAAAACAGAGTGTTTCTGTTGAGGAAGTATCAGCTGATAGTTTCCCGCGGAAATTTGTTGTTCTTAAAATTAAGAACATCAAATTTCCAAGGGGTAACCATCAGACCGATTGCTCCGAGACATAAACTCTCTACTTTCGTTATTGTTCACCACTTAACTTTCTTCCGCGTGCCAGTTGAAAAACAGTCTAAACCCGCTAAATACAGATTACGTTCCTCCACCTAAAATTTGTGAAGGACTTCAGCAAGTCTTTCTGCCGGGAACTCTTCAATGTTTTCCGTTATTCTTTTCTCTCTAGACCAAGCTTACAGGTGAAAACAATTTTGTTGAATTTAACTTGTATTCATTGTTATGTTTTCTTGGCGAGTACGTTTTAATTCGTCAAATGTATTGTAACTTTGAAACATATATGTCCTGTTAAAAGTTTTCTTACTCAGTCAAAACCTTGAACCGCATGCCCATACGAAATCGCCTCCTTGGTCTTTTGGGGTGCTCCCTCATCGAAAAGGATAGTCACATCTTCTTCACTGACCTCGGCGAAGCGAGTAGCCATACTTATTAAATTTTTCACGGACAAATACTAATTTTCACCGACGAGCACTATCCATCTGGTCATTTTCCTTGGAAGGACAGTATGAAATGATAGCGTCTCTCCGTGGAAGAACACTATCGCGTCACGTGATCAATTTAAACCAATAATAATCGGAAAAAATTTATTGGTGAATTATAAAATGTACTAGACAATGAGGTGAGACTGACTAACCCTAGGTGAGAGCGATTTTTTTTTGTTTTTGAGGCGCACTCTGCCAGGATCGGGTAGTGCAATGACCGGTGTGTGAAATGGCAGAGCGACATGGTGATACCAAGAGAAAATGAGGAAAGATAACATTACCCCGTCTGATATGATAAAGGAACAGAATCTATTTTTAGCGCGGAATCTATTTATATCTCGTTCCTTGGCTGCGCGGTTTCCACATGGCTCATTGAAATTACAACCACGTGATGAAAAGAGGAGACCGGCTCTGGGCAAGCGTTCACGTGGTGATCGGTTGAAACTCCTGCGGGCTTCGGTTGGTGTTGAGGTGGTGGGGCAGTAGGTCTCAGTTGGGCTCTGTTTATTCCGATCGTAATGCCTCTTGGGGTATGGATCGCGGGATCTTGATTGATCTTCCCTGATGACTTCACTATAGATCCATGGTTTGCCCCGTTGATTCGGGCGCGGCCAAGCATATGCATAGCTGCCAATATCGAGCGCTATTTGTTCAGCCCCTGCTGTCTTGTAATAGCATGATTTACTGGCATGTCTTTTCTTGACAATCTCTTCTGCGACAACTTTGGAGCTGACCATGGTTGGGTGGTTCTAGTGAGCCTAAGGAACATGTGATGAGCAGATGAGTAGGTGTGTCCTTGAGGTGGCGTGTTTCTGTACAGAAATGTGGCGCTGTGGAAATCTTGAGCTTTCTTCAACATGGATTCTGTCACTTTGACGACCGCTTCGGCTCTACCGATTCCTTTGGGGTGATAGAGTGAGGAGGTTGTATATTTGAACCCGTATTCCTCTGCAAATCACTTGTATTCTCGGCCTATAAATTGCGTACTGTTGTCTGTGTGGCATAATAACGGACGCCAAATCGTGCAAAGTGTGCCTTGGTCTCCTCTTCTACAGTTGCAGAGAGTGTGTCAACTAACTCGTCGACCTGGCACACAGTTACTAGGAAGTTTTCTTTCTCCAGTTTGCTGATGTCCTGACTGACTATGTCCCATGGCCTTGAGGGTATGGGAAGAGACTTTCTCGGTTCCTTGGGCGCTGACTTCCTAAATTGGGCGCAGTTGCTACAAGCGTCACAAGTATCCTGAATAGCTTTTCTCATTACTTGCCAGAAAAGAACTTCACGTTCCATTCGTATGTTACATTCTGCACAGACGTGGTTTGCATGTATCTTCGAAAGTATCTCTTTTTGCATGGACTGGGGTACCAGAACTTGTGTGCCTTTGTAGATGATGCCGTTCTGAACCGACAGTTCATCCCTGGCGTTCCATTAGGGGCGCAGGGATTCTCGGACTTGTGTTTTGTATTGTGGCCATCCTTGTGTGATGAACTGAAGCAGGGCTGTCAGAGTGGGATCTTGACTTGTCTCTCACGAATACGGCATACTCGGGTTCAATGCGTAATACGTCAAAACCTCTTACGGGTTGCGGAAGAGCTTCACGGGAGAGTGTTTCAGCCAAGTGCAGGGTATGGTCTTTCCTGTAGGTTACGATAAATCGTATGACGTGTGCATTGTTGTCATCCATGATTATTCTTCATCGAGGGGAATGTGAAGGATACGTTCCTTGACATGAACCAGAGAGAGGCATTTTGCTGTATTGAGTCGATGGAGTTCCTCATTAAATGTGGGCATCTGGTTTATTGGTCTTTGGATAGCCTTATTTACTGTTTGGCTTGGATCTATGCACACTCTGAATTTTTTAGGGGTCTCACGACTAGGCTCGTTTGAGCACCAGCATGTTGACTCGTTCACCTTAGGGACAATTCCTTTCTCAACGTATCTGCCTAGAGCTTCTTTCTCTTTGTAACGCTTGGCTATCGGTATGCGGTGGACTTGCATCTGTACTGGATGCCCTTTTTTGTCGACATGAAAATAAACCGGGGGCCCGAGGTTGCCAATTCCTGTGAAACTGTTGGCGTACTAACCTAGGATGTCTTCTTTCGTCAGGTACCCAGGGGAAGGTAGGTGACGGTTGGAGGTGATATTGATTGGACCTGAGGAAGAGGAAGACGGTTTACATTGGTCAGCGATAATGCCGCGTATTTGTTGCAGATGGTTACAGGTGAGTTGGGGTCCTGGGTTGTTTGGCTATTCTGTGGTTATAAGTGCGGTGGCCTCTTCACTTGGATTAGAGGGTCGATACCCGAGAAGCAGGTCACTCGTCACATCAGAGAGCACAGTCTTAGAGAGGGAATGGATCTCGTCTGCTTGTAACTTGATGTCACTGCCAGAGAGTAATGAGGGTTGGAAACCAATGGCCGAGTCTGGAAGGACTTGAAAGACCAGGGTTTCTGGCTTCTCGCATACTAGTTTGACTTGGCCTACTGGATGCAGCGGTTTGGAGTTTTCATAGGGGTATAGGACATAAGGGGACCGATTAATTCTTGCGTACGGTAAGAGAGACCGCAATGTAGAGTGACATATTGTGTTAAAGGTTGCGCCCGTGTCTATCTGAAACTTGATTTGCTTGAAGTTGGACCCAGTTGGGGAGAGCGAAAGGGTGGTAAAGTAACGCTTCGCCGGAGTCTCTGGCCTGGTTTCTGAGTCTACGTTGTGTACTTCAGCTTCTAATGCATACATATGGCCAAACTGGTCATCAAGGGGTTTGCTGTAGTGCTGATCTTCAGTGTCGTAAAGGTCAATGTATGCATGTCCCTTGATTGTGGACGAGAGTCACCCCGTTGACGACGCCAATTGTCGCCCCTTGCTTTTTGTCGTCCTCTTGGTTGCTGCTGCCGGTTGGTATTGGGGTTTTGTGGTGGAGTTCTTCTATCATCCAGACAGACGCGGCCGAAGTGATCGTTGCCACCACAATTAGCACAGGTTCTACCGTTCGCGGGATATATCTTCCATTCGTGGGGACCCTTGCGATTGCCACACCAGAAACAGGTTCCTGGTTCTCCTTTGAGCTTCATTTGACTGTGCCTGAGACCGGTCCAGTGTACTTCTTATGTCGCTTTGTAGGAGTCAGCTATAAGCTTGTTTGCTTGCGTGGCAGACCCTATAGCTCTTGCTTCTGCTACTACATCGCTTAGGGTCTTCTCTCTGTTGTCTGACTTGAGATGAGTTTTGAGTAGCTCAGTTCGCATCTGTTCTCCATGAAGACCAAAAAGGAATTTGTCTCTATTGAGATCCTCGCTGTAGACTAGCGTGTTACATTGTTGGGAGAACACGAAAAGAGTTTTGTACAGCAATTTCCCCAAAGAGCCGCAGGCAAGTGGTTTACAAGCCCGCCGAAAAAATGTGTCTCTTTTCTATGTGTTTACCAGCACAATAACACATAGGTTTTCGACGAATCAGTGCGCGCGTAGTATCCGAGTTCTTTTCATAAAGTCTTATAATGTATTTGTCTCCTTCCCTGCCGTTATAAATTCATTTGCAACCAGGGCAAATAAACAGTTAATAACCAGACAGCGGAGCTACATGTAAGCAGGTTTATCGCTGCAAAAATCAAGAGACCTTTCGTACCAGTATCAATACCAGCCTAAGGCTGCGCGTGTATACAAGTAATATTTTAGCTGTAAAATGAAGTAGACGTGTTCAAGCCTCTATCCCCTTTCAACCCACCGTTCACACCAATCTTCCCCATTTTTGTTGTTTTCTGGTTGAAGGATGTATCGAGGGAAGCATCGTAAAGGATGGCTGCGCGCAGGAATGCAGGTGTTCTGGAGGGCGATTGGTTGACTGCACAAAGACGACTACGATCGTCTTATTAGAAGAGTCGTTGAGATTTCCCCTTTCCTCTATCGGCTTGTAGGAGAAGCCAGTTATGTTTTGGGTTGTACACAGCTTAAAGGTGTTAAGGGATTTACCATAAGCAGGAGTGGAGAGTGAGGGGTCATTGTATTGGTCGGCCAGTTCAAATAAAAGCGGTAAATTGTGAGTTCGACTACTTTGGTTTATGTGGGGGTAGTTTCTAAAGAAACTGGTGCTGCGTCGGTGGGGAATTGAAACACAAGATATTGGGATAATCAAACAAGTTGATAAAGTAATTTATACCACCGTAAGGTAAAAAGGGGAGGGGGGGGGGTGTGCTGACGTTTCGAGCGTTGGCCCTTCGTCACACTCCCCTTTGTACTTTACGGTGTTTCAAATAACTTTAGCAACTTGTTTGATTAACCCAGTTTCTAGTACTTTGGTTTCTGTTGGTTTCAATAAACGAGACGCTGACATCAGAGTTCTCTGCGGTTAGTATGTGTGCAGAAGTGTTCGGTTTCGTCGACGAATCTAGCACCAGGGGGCGAAGAGACATTACTATACCATCCACCCCCCCCCCCTCTTGAACCTGTTGATATGTACTCCCGAAGCTGTGTCACAACATTAGCGTGGATCTTAATACAAAGGGGAAGCTAACAATCAATCCAACTCATAAACACACTTATACCATCACAATGAAAGTTCTATTTTTTTTCAACACTGTCTATTAGTATAAGTTACAACAGTTCTACGTAAGCTATGTACACAAAGTAGGACTGACGACTTCTGAAACGTTCAACTAAATAACCTCTAATTTTTCAGGAGTAACATTATGAAACTCTGATATCATATGACTCCTTTGTTATAGACACAACAAAAATAAATATCTAACGTTTTAATTTTTCACAACTATTAGAATAATTTTCCCTAAACGTGGGTGCAACTTTGTTGCCAACAAATTCTGGAGATTCTAAAAACGTTTGTCACACAATCTAGATAGCCCAACAAAGAAAAAAGATTAGAAATTCTACTAACTTCTAAATTCTCAATAACAGGTGCGGCCTTTACACGAAATGTAAAATAGCAAAAGTTGTAATGTGCGCGTTTCACTCGGAGCTGATATCCAAAAGTTTCAGGAGTTTACTAGTTACTTTTTATTGTTTTTTTTTTCCAGCCTTTAGGCATGAAATACCTCTTACTGAGTTCGAGGTCCATACTGTAAGTTACGGACCGAGTTTTTTCCGCTCGGATTTATGGCCATAAATAAAACGAGAATCCGTAACTTACAGTACGGACCGAGAAAACGAGATTTGTAAGATATTTATTATATCTGGATACATTTTGGCGACCAAAACAAAGTTTTGAATTTACCGGGCCGTTTAGTGAAGTACAGCCCGCTAAATTGACCAATCAGAGCGCGCGTACTAACTGAGAGATATAATAACTACTGTTACCATGACAACTAAAAATGCTCAACTGTGTTCTGCTAAATCAACTTCATGTTATGCGACAATCTGGAGAAACGATCGCACATACTGGAAGTGACTTGCTAAAAAAAAACATTGTAAAATGATCTCTTATTTGCACTTCCTACAGCGGTAGGTTAAAATACTATAATTAAACACATGACCAAAAAAGCAGCACATCATGTTTACCCTTTTACTCCATATACTAACCAATCTCCAATTTCTCCATATCACACCAACACACTGTCAAGCAGAGACACGTGACCTTCATTCACGAGAAAGGCAGTATGAAAACTGCCAACACTAAAATACTTACAATGGAATGATTGGATTCTAAACACAAAATATTAGAATAAATAGTATTTCTAACCAATTCTCTTAGAATGTTGCAGCAGGTGTAGACTGCATAGTATTAACGGATTTATCGTCTCCTGAGACGGCAACAAATACATATCATCTTAATATATTATAATTACTTACACGTTTAAACTATCAACAATTTACAAAACAAAACCATAATATAGCTACATTATAACCCAATAATATGTTAAAATAACCACAATAATCTAATAAACCTACAGTATGAAACTACAATGCATAGACGCACAACACGACTGTGGCCTTGCATATACGCGGCATAAAAGCTACAATTTACCACTAAGTAATTTATAACCACATTTTTTTCTCTTTTTCTATTCAGATCCTTAACTATACTAACTCTTTTTGATTTTTCGCTACACTACATTTATTTAGACAGTTTGTATGACAACTCTAGAAAATGGGACACTTCAGTATGCAATCGAAAAAATTGCTGATTTAAAACACTGCTTAATTGCCTTTTTAAGAAGCTGCGAGCAGTTCCTCAGGACAGTTCAGCTCGCTGTTTACTTCTTCCCGAAGCTAAGGAAAACTCTTTAGGAAGAAACTTAAGACAATCTTATTGGCGTTGGAATCGGCCAAAAAAGTTTTTTTTAAAAAAATTCTTCACAGTATTGCTCAGCTGTCTCAATGAACGAAAATCCCACGATAACAAAGGTCCTATGACTAAAAATCTGCAACATTATCGGAGGGCACAAACATCCCAATATGTTCTATCTTGGCACCATTTTCGGTACAACCTTGTTGTGTACTAAACTCATACACACGCTACACAAAATCGTTCGTTGGACAAGATTTTTGGGTCCTACAGGGATATCAAGGCTATTCATTCATTCTAGTCATTGACAACTTGTAATGAGTACTTGCCCACGTCATTAGGAAAAAGACATTCAATCTTGATTTTTTCTAGACAGACAATCTAAGAACAATACCCATCTAATTGTTTCAAGAAACCGTTGGGGAGGTTGCTGGTGAAAATATAGTTTTGCCAGCGCTAAAGTCTATAGAGTAACTATCTAGGGTTATTCTAACTCAAATCACGGGTTTCGTGTTTCCGAAATATCACACCTTCTTGTACATGTACCTCTGCAGATTTAATAACAAACTCTTTAGAAAGCCAAGTTGTAAACTATAAAGGCAGAATAATCACTTGACGTTTTCAACATTCCTAGCTATGCGTTCTATAGTTTGCAGTGTACAGCATATCACCTTCTCTACGCAGGGTTTTCTCCAACCTGGCTACTTTTTTGTTTTGAATTTACAAGAAAAACTGCATGCGATCGATGCCGTGTAAACCCGTGTCAATTCGAACACCAAACACGTCTATTCTGGACCAAGAATGCTGAGCCATTTGGAATCCGACCCAACAAATCAGTTGTAAAGTTTCAGTCCACGAGCTTTCAAGTGCTAAGAATTGACAAGGGTTTCTAGTTCCCATGGTAATAAAACAGTAACTCTATAAAGGGAAGACTCTAAATTCAAGTGCTAGTCCCAAAAAGCGGTTGTATGGAAGGTTTGGAGGACACCAAACTCAACAAGCACTATTTGTGTATCAGTCAGAACCTTTGGTCACCTTCCGACAATGCGGATTCTACGCGATCATTTAAACTTCTCAATTAAAACTGCCCAACATTACCAAGTTACAACCTACAAAAACTTTTCACTGTCCGATGTTGCAGATAGTGGCTTTAGATTTGGTAAATAGAGCCGAGTGGTTTTCAAATGACAGCCGTAAACCCAAAACTACAGGAGAGAAACTTGGTCAAAAACAACAAATTGGATAAACTCAAATGTACTTCGCGTAGCAACTTAGACAAGAAAAACGAGTGCAAGTTGTTGTTATCAACATTGATTAAGGTTTTACTTCTGTTTGGTTGAGAAAATGGCACAAGTATCGTAGCACTGCAAAGCCAACGAAACTCCGAATGTACTAACAGCAGTGAACTGAAAACCACTCTGGCCACAACACATTTCAGAATGATGGTTAGTTTATGTTTACCCAAACTGACTGAGCGTTAAGTTAGGATCGACTGCTAAACATAATTTGTTACTCTCAAGAGAACTAAAAAAACTGAGAAGTACCTGAGAAAATGCAGCTGGGTTTCTTTTCGCACGAAGACTGGTGGATACCTTGAAACTTGCGAATAAAAGTTCTGCAGTAATAACAGAGCAGTTTTTCTCCAGAACTCTGACAAGAAGAAACACGCAAAAAACATCTTGCCTCAGAGTCCAAAGTTTCACAACACAAATCACCGTGTTGACCACTCAAAAAGTGGCGCTTGGCTCAAGAATGCTGTCAAATACAAATTCTACCAATGAGTATAGATATTATTCAACTGGAAAGTCTGCTGGGATTGAAGTAACAGGCAGTTCCCTGATGCGGCACATTTGAACAGGCGTCCGCCCATCTGAACCATATGTTACTGTACTTTTGAAACTCAGGCTCGGCTCAAGTTTGATATTTGGGTTAAAATAGGAAGGCTTTGGTGGCACTGACAAGGACTGTGGTGATTTTTCTTGGAAAGGCAAGACAACATGGCCACGCGGAACTGACTTTCGCGGTCTTGAGAGGCATTTTCTCTCGGTTTTTGGCTGATGCGTCTTCTTGTGTGAGCGCAGTTGACTGGCTTGAGTGAAAGTCTTGTTACAATGGTTACATTTATATGGCTTCTCACCAGTATGAAGTCGTACATGCTGGTTTAGCTGGCTAGCTTGCTTGAACGATCGACTACACTCAGAGCAATGGTAGGGTTTTTCTCCTGTGTGGAGTCGCATATGCTGCTTGAGTTGGCAAGCTTGTTTGAAAGCTTTACGGCAAACCTCACACGGAAACGGACGCTCGTCTGTGTGAGTCCTCAGGTGTTGATTGAGGTGACATGGTTGCTTGAATCCCTTATTACATTGTGGACACTTGTACGGACGATGCTCAGAATGGTTTTGAAGATGCTTTTCCAGTTCCTCCTCCGTCTTAAAAACCCTCTCACACATTCTGCAATCAAATGCTCTGTCCATGATATCTACAAAACCAACAAACCAATCAGTGAGAGAGTTAAGAGTGTGAAATTGATGTAAGTACATGGTGCCAATTGAAGCACACAAACAACTGGAAATGAATACCATGATTATTCTCTTAGAGAAAAGCGAATAAATAAAACACTGTTTAAAAATCTGAAACTTTATGTACAGTACCACCCAGATGTACTAAAAGGAGAGTTTCAATCTCTGTGACGCAAACGTCACGTGAGAGGCATTCGCACATGAAGTGAATTTCGCTTAGAATGCATGTTCCAATGAGGTGCTGAATGAATGAATGAACGGATGAGATTATGAAATCCAACTGCCTTTGTGATTCGTAGTCCTGTACTGGTTTGTCGCGTGTGAATAATATTACGCAAGTTTGCGTCTGTCTACTAACTTCCAATGCCACTATTTGCTTTGTATTGAGGGACCGTTCATCTTTTGGGAGGGAGGGAGGCTGGTATGATTCGGGAAGCACCATTTAAAACTGGCATGACCCCCCCCCCCCCCAGCTTGCCAATTTTTCACATGATCCCCCAATCAAAAGAAAGAGAAGTCAATATCACGTAAAAGTTATTGTAAAAATATTTCACCTGACCCCCCCCCCCCCCTTTCCCCTAATTTTACTTCCCCCTTAAATCTCACCAGTCCTCCCTCCCTTGTAAAAAATGAACGGTCCCTAATGCTTGTTTGCTATAAAGTGAGAATCTTTATTGATGCGATCTCACTTGGTGTTCAGTTCAGTCATGGTTACCGTTGCGAATCAGACAGAAGTGAGCGTATCTGAACGACAAGGAAGCTTTGAGGGAAGGGACCAGTTAAGATGGCTTCATTTTATACTCAGCGTTTGTTGCTCCGGTGATGCGGTAAAGTTTGAAAAAATTTATGAATAAAACGATAAGCAATGTTAGTAACTCATAAAGATGTATAATTAAACACTGAATCAAGACCAAACAATGATCATATGACTTGCATGGACTCTAGCACTGATTTTACTAGACGTTCTTTACGATATCTCGCACTCACGTGCATGCTCACGTGACTCGGTGTAGAGAAATTGGTACAGACCAGGATGTTAGAACCCGGATTAACGGACTCGTCCCATGCAAAACCAAGGAATGAGGTCATATCATAAGAGACTTAACAAATGAGTTGGGGTCGGGCTGGATCGACCCTCACACTCAAACAACAACAACAAAATTATAACAGTAGTATACACCCTTGGGCAATCGGTTCTAGACATGTTTCTAGCTTATTTTTGGTGTCACCCGATCTGAAAAACGAAGAAACGTAACGTTCGAATTTCTATCACTGATGAAGGTAGACAGTGGGCACCGAAAGTTAATAAAATAGCTCAGGTAACACCAAAATGAAGCTAGACACAAGAGAAAAGATCATCTAATAAACATCTAATGAATGTGCATCACAAATAAAATCTCACGACTAATAACAATCTAATCTGTATTTATAACAAAACATTAGGAATAATGAATTACGCTATTAATTCCACTTTGTTACTTCCAGTACGAAGGTAATTGATTGATCTCTTGATTCTCTTAATTAATGTTCCGCTTCCAACAATCGCTTGACAGTACACACAGGCGCAGACTGGGAACTGTAGACCGCCTTAACTGGATGTGGTGAGGAATATTGTAGTCGCCGGGTTTTCTGAAGTTTGGCCGAAACGTTTGTGTACGTACTTGACACTTGCTTGTGTACTCAACCGTGCTTGAATGTCGGAAGTGTTGGGTTGAAGTTTTGTAGTGGACTTGTTCACACGGATCCGTGAACTTTTGCCGGCATGCTACTGTCACGTACTGTACACGTGGCCATTGGAACACAAAATGCAAGAAGCAAAAGGTGTAGAATTCCGCTCAAAGAGAAGCTCTTTCCTTTCTTGCATCATCTCTGGAATTCAAACCTTCTCAGTGAAAATTTTCTGTAGTTTTTAAAAGAAACGTTTGAGCTGACTTTTAAACCAACTGCCGTGACTGTTCGCTTGATAAAGCCAGAGTCTGGTTTACTTTGACTTGGCCGTCAACCAACACCTTTACCTGCTGTCGCGACTTTGTTATGACCTCTTTTCAATTTTCAAGCCTTGATTTTAAATTTTGGATTTCAGAACACCGTATTTTCAATATGAATTTGTTTTCTAACTGAAGGTAGATCTTATCTATTCTGTGTGTACATGATTGTATAAAACGTACTTTTAGCCGAGGTTGAAGGCGCCTTATTCCGGATATAAAAAGGTTGGGGTATGCAAATATGGGTTGTCACTCAAAAACCTAAAAATTTCTTGACGAAAGCGAACTCTCTTCACCAAAAAGGAAAGAAAATCATTTTTAGACGGATTCACGGGTTTGGGCTTACTTTGGTTCGAAAATTCTGGCTCATAGTTTTGGGATAGTTTGATTTTACCACGGATTTTTAATAGTCATGTATGATTTCTCAGAAATGGCGTGCTCTGTTTTAGATGTGTTGAGTAGAAAAGCACTTTTCTTTTTCACATCTCCCAGATTTAAGCAAACGCAGCCTTCAACACTGATGGTAACTGGTTTTGTTGTTGCAAGACACTGTTGGAAACAGTAATATAGAGTAGTTTTCTGTTTGTAATTGAGCGCTTTCCAGTGTTGATGTTATACAATGTTACAACATAGACAGTACAATGCACACATAACATTACAGGCTGTAAGTCATATATTGATGGAAAATATCACCAAACATAGTGTCATCTACAATTACAATACAAAATAGTTCTTCTAGATCTCTGTCAACTAAGTAAAAGAGTCAGAACATTTTACTGCCATAAGTAAAGTTTTAAGGTTTTACCCAGGTTTCTTTGTGTACTTGTGTAAAAATTTGAACCTTGCAGCTGTGCTTGAAGTGAGAATGAGCTGTACAAGAAATGCTTCTTAAATTCAGTACTTCTGGGTGGTACTGTTCTAGCTGACATGGTTGATAAACACGAAGCAAGAGAAAAGAATTAATGACTCAAAACTCACTGAAAATCTTTGTAAGACCTATTTGCTATAAATTTATGCCATGTAACAAGTTACCATATTTCTTTTCTGTCAATATCCAAAACAGGTTGTATTGTAATTTTGTTCATTTACCTTTCTCTACTTAATGTATGTTTCTTTTATGTTCTTTTAGTTGATATTAAAATAAAATAAAAAAAATTACAAACCATTGTTTCTTGGCATGCTTAGTAGAGCATTCGGGTGGGGATCTTTTTTGCTGCAAGGTGAGTGAGATAATGTGACACATCTACTGTCAATTCGAGGTGAAATGCCACAGGCAACCCCATGTGTGACAGCAGGCTTGTGATCACAAGTACATGATGGTCTGATGCAATCCATGAAATCCATTCTAAAAAAGAAAAAAACTTACAACCATCAGCAAGTGCTCTGGACTATATTCAAAATTGATGGTAATAATTCAGTGAGACTCTACCAATGGTGCAAGAAAAAGTGGTGGCTTCAGGGAGGTGGCAACTCAAGAGAAAAATAGTTAGTCTAGGACTACATGTGGCTACTGCAATTTAGTAATTTTTAAATGCTGTGAACTTTATTTTACAGTAAGATTTGTCAAGTCATAATGCACCATGTTTTTCAATTTGTAACATTGACTTGAAAAGTCATTGTAGTTAAGATTTAACTTTGCTCTTTGAGGTAACTGGGTCTGGTGTGGGTGCACAATAAACTAGTCTGAACACTTGAAATCCCAGCATCCCTTGCACATCAAGTTTTCACTCTTAATTACTTCCCGATGACATAGTGGCTACCAGCCTTCTGGATCGTAGCCACAAACATTAAGACAATCCAAAAAACTTTAAGCCGCGTAAGCAAGTAGGCTCTGGGGATAAACATTATCATTAATATAATTATTATTACAACTGCATGAATCCACTGATCATTGCTTTACAGGTATTATTTATCACCTAAAGAATATCAATTAAAATTAAACAAATATACAAAGCTACTTTCAGTAGAAAAATAATGCTAAATCTGGAAATTCTCTGCAAATATTTCATTTACTCTAGGGATTATTATATTTCTATTCAATGACCTTACCGAAAAGATTGGAAGACCCATTGTATTGCACATGGAATAAATCATGATCACTATCTGACCATAATATTTTTTGTTCTGAAACTGAACTTTGTGACACCTGAGTAATGCAAGGATTTCTAAGCAGCCTTTTGAAGTCAGGAACATGATCAAATTTCAGGCCTTTAAAGTCATCACAATGAGTCCCTTAAAACTTAAGTTTAAAATTTAAGTGGTCGCTTATGAGAGAGTTTTGGAACAGTATTTGACTGAGAAGCAAAACAGTTTTTGTGGCTACTGCCTGGTAACCAGGCAGTAAGCCTCTATGTCATCAGTCGTGTAAGTGCGTGCGTGCGTAAGTAAGTAAGTAAGTAAGTAAGTAATACTCGAATCTTCGGTTTATCTTCGGTTTTTCGACAGCGATTTTAGTCGAAAGAAAATCGGTTTCCTCTCGAATGAGTCAGGAAGATATTTCGGGTTTGTTTCGTGTATCTACGGCAAGTGATACGGCGAAGATACGGCGACGGATTGTGCAAACGATAATTACCGATATGTTTTCGCCATTTTGTCGAATTTATATCGACTGCAAGAAGATTGAGCTGCGTCAACCCTTTTTCCATGTGCTCGTCGAGTGAAGGTAAGATAAATACTTTACTATGTTTTATCGTTATTTTATACCACAGATCAGGCACAGCATTCAAACACTGTGGCTAACATTTTTTCCTAAAGACATTTTTAAGTTTTTTCGAAGGTGTAAGCTTAAGAGTTTCCAAAAGAAAATGGAATTTTGCCGAACCGCTAAGATGTTTGAAAGACCACCATGATGAGCGCGTGATGTGTGTTGCTGCTCAAAAGTGTTCTGGGTCATTCAATTTCCTTCGGGAAACCAACAATTCCCTTCGGGGAACCAACATTGACCTTTGTGACACGAATTATTTCCTACAGGAAACCAACAATTCATTTCGGGGAATAAATGCTGACTTTGAAAACACGAATACAAGTTTCTTGTCAGACGCAAATTGCAGCCAAAGGGATTGTGGCGATAAACAAGTTTAAAAAAAGGCTGTCACACTGAAACATGTTTGATTTCTGTGCCTGGTTTAGAATGTGATGATAAGGCATTTGATGATAAAATGAATATTACATTAGAAGCTGACAATAATTATAAAAGTGTATTTAATATTACTGATCATTGCAGTAGGATTTTGCAGCAGTCCAGACAACTGAGGAATCGAAAAGTAAGAGATAGAGAACCTTCCAGAATATCACTGAAAAAAAGTTTTGAACTCGCTAAAACACAGAAAACTGAGAAAAAGAAACAAGTTTGATTAAAAGTGCAGTTCCTGCTTCATGATTGTTGTATAGCATTGCTAGTCAGTATAAACAATGGGACATCAGGTTTTTGAAGAGAGAAGACAGTTTTTATAGCAATTATTTTAAGTCTGAATCATTGTGTAATGTATCAAAATTAAAAACTTTGCTGTCAGGAGATATTGAGTTAAATCCAGGTCCGAGAGGAAGCAGTATTCCCACCTCGTTAAGAGTAATATGCGATGAGAACAATGATTAAGTTTTTTTTATAACAGAATACATACTCTTGGACTCATTTCACTAGATGTAGGAGGAAATGGGGATTGCTTCTTTAGAGCTGTAGCACATCAGTTATACAATGAAGCAAGACGTCATTCAGGAGTAAGAACTGCTGGAGTTCAATATTTGCTAGACCACCCTGAACAATTTATAGAAAGTGTTGCAGATAATATGACGTGGTCTCAATATTTAACTTCAATGTCCAGACAAGGGATGTGGGCTGATCACATCATAATTCAAGCTGTGGCAGATGCTATGAATTTGAAAATTAATATTGTGGAGTCAAATGAAAATTTTAGTGAAAGAAGCTTTGTTGAAGCTGCAAATGTTTCACAGAATTGTAGGACTATACATATAGGGCACATAGGTGAAATGCACTATGCTTCCACTGTTCAAAGAATTTCAAACAAAACAGACATAGATGTATTTATTGATTCTTAACCATGTACTTTGAATGCGTCCAAAAGAAAATATGACTTTATGTCACAAAATGGCAATGAATGTACAATGGGCTTTAATGATGTTGCAAAGTCTGAAAATGTAAACAAGGTAAGAAAGCCTAGACCTAATAAAGCACGTGCTGATGTGGAAGAAAAGAGAAGAATAGATATGAAATATAAAGCAGCTAAGAAGGCAACTACACAAGACAAAGTTACCAATAGTGATTCACCAGACAAAAGGGCAAAATGAAATGCTTACATGAGAAGTTATAGGGCCAAAATTAAGTCTTCAGAACGAAAGGAAAAACTTAATGCATACATGAGAAATTATAGAGCCAAAATTAAATCACCTGAACAAAAAGAAAAAGCTAATGCATACAAGAGGAACTATAGAGCTGAAATTGAATCACCTGAACATAAAGAAAAAGCTAATGTATACATGAGGAATTATAGAGCTGAAATTGAATTGCCTAAGCAAAAAGCAATACATAATGCTCGTATGAGAACTTTTAGATCTGAAACTGAATCTGCAGATCAAAAGGCCAAACATAATGCATGTATGAGAAACCAGAGATCTTCAAAAACAGTCAATGAAAAAGTACAGCAGAATATAATATATGAAATCTTACAGAGCAAAAACAAAGAGCAATATTGAGTTAACTATTTCAAAGTTTCATGAAACAGTCTCTCAAGGCCCACTCTATATTTGCACTTGTCATCAGTTGTGTTTAATGTTGATAAACATATTTCTAACAACAAAAGTGTTGATGATGTTGAATGGGTTTGTTTGACATGTTATAAATATTTGGTTAAAAATAAAATGGCACCATTATAAGTGGTGAATGGAATGACATTTCCAGAAAAACCTGCATTTTTTTATCTCAATGAATTAGAATGTAGGTTACTGGCACCAAGAATTGCATTTCAAAAGTTAATGCAAGCTCCTAGAGGAAAGCAACTTAAAATTCATGGTAATGCTGTTAATGTTCCTGCTGATGTAACTAATACAGTCAGTATGCTACCAAGGTTACCAAATGAGACTTGTACAATCAAAGTCAATTTAAAAAGGAAGTTGCAATATAAAAGTAGTGCTTTATCATTAAATATAAGACCTCATAAGGTAGCACAAGCAGCAGTTTGGTTCATGAATAATAGTACTCTTCAGAAGGATGAAGGAATTATATTTAACTCAGATTGGGCTCAGCAATACAATGAGGAAATAATTAAAAATAGCAAAACAATTGACAATTTGATTGAAGAGGGATCAAGAGAAACCACTGAAAACAGTCAAAATAATGAGCCACAAGACTTAGATGATGAACATGAATGGAGTGAAGATGAAGCTGATTATACCTGCTGGTGTTACTGATACAATGTTAACATCATCTGACTTTTTAGAAAATAATGAGCGGCAAGTTATAATGAATGTTGCTCCAGCTGAAGGCAATAGACCGTTGAGCATATTTAGAGACAGGTACTCTAAAGAATTAGCTTATCCTGGCATTTTTCTTGGTCAACAACGAACAGAAAGTAAGCAAGAACATTACAGTGATATCTGTAAATCAGAGCTTAGAGGATCTGACAGAAGGGCTGCTATGTGTGTTGAAAATATCTTTTATAAAGCAAAAAAATTACAAATGAAAATCCTTCTCTGTCAGTCTCAAATAGCACTTAGAAAATGCAAGGGAAATATTTAACAGCATCCCCATTTGCTGCTGTTTTTCCCATTGAATATCAGATGGTGTCATCAACATATTTTGATGTCTCTCTTATTCACTTATCTATCTCAGGCAGGGGATTCAAACAGCCAGCTTGGAGAAGTACCTATGACATTAGCTTCTTGAGATAATGAATCATGATATACTTTGTGCCTCAAATTAAAGATTATTATGTGTCTTTGCTTTGTATTTCACAGGTCATGAACTGCTGCTATTGGTCCCTTAGCAAACAAACCCAAACCCCTGACTTCCAATTGAATCTAGATATCTATTTACAAAGCAAACATCATAATTCAAAAGTCACTATCAATCTCAGCAAGCCGTTTTATGTATGAATGTATTTTATGAATATAATTATGTATGTATTTATTATTTGGAGAAATGAAAAATAGACAAAAAATACAGGCTTGTTGTATTAAAAACGCTTACAAATTAATTTTCTCACACTGCGTTATTTGTAATATGTTAATATAAAATAACAAATCTGTACATATTTTAGGCTCCTCAAGCACAAAGTCAAGCAACTCTCTCGAGTAAGTAATACTGCAATACCATTAACTTTTATTCTTGAAAAAACAAAGGATCAATCAGTCAACCCAACAATCAATCAATGAACTAATCATTCAATCAGTCAAACAATCAATCAATCGATCAATCTATGTTTTCACACGTTAATGGTACTGATCTAATCATATTTTATTTTAGCAGAATATCCTCATTTTTCGGGCAACATGACAACCTCTGTGGCTTTGTTCCCAAATTGAGTGCTATAAGATCATCAAACGTGGGAGCTTCGTCATACTTCGAATTCCAGCTGCAAACATCCCCAAGGAAATCTGTCAGAGCCTTCTGCTACTCTCCTGAAAAGCGTGCAAAAATAAAGGAAATGCAAACTAAAAAGCAACCTGTCAGTTTTGACAGTGTGCAGCAAACCATTGGCAGGCGACGAACTTCACAAGAAGAATATACCATCAAGAAAAGATCAGGAGTAACACCCCACACAGTAGATTATGACTATGACAACGCATTTTCACAAATGCACTTTAACATTGGTGACATTGATAACATTTCAGACTTCCAGTCAATAACAGTGAAAGCAAAAGTAATTGAAATCGGTCAGCCTGAGATTGTAAATGTTAGGGGGAAACCTTTAACAAAGGTAGATTGCGTAATTGCTGACAAAACTAAATCTATCAAGCTAGTAACATGGGAAAGTAAAGTTTGTCTCGAAGCAGATAAATGTTATGTCATTGAAGGTGTAAGTGTTCATAGTTTCAGTGATGAGAAATATTTACAACTACAAACTACACAGTAATTAATGTAGTTGATGACGTGGCATGCATCGCAGAACCCCAATGCGAGTCCTATGGTAAGGTCATTATTGGGTCTGTCCTAGGAGCTAATGTTTCACATTACAAAAGTTGCATAATGTGCAACTCAAAGATACACGTCACTGATGACACTTCCACAGTCAAGTGTACTAAATGCAAACTAACTGTTTTTGTTAATGGGCTACTCGATTCCTCAGTCACAAAATTAGTTATTAAAGATAACTCAAGTATTGCGCATTTGAAACGATTTCATCTATATGGAAACCAGTCTTCAGGAATGGTTACAAGCTTAATAATTACCATTATTATGCTGTTGCAGCTTAATGGTCATTGTTGCTTGTTCATTGTTGTAGAGTTATAAAAACTCAACGTTAGAAAGATTCTCGTTGTTTCATCTATTTCATTATATGTTTATTTGTATATTTGCCATAAAGTGTTAAAGTGTTAAATGAAACCTTGGAAAAACGTTAACGCAACTCTGATTCAAAGTTTACCTCGAGACTCAATACTAATATAAAGAAATCATTTTAAACCGCTAATTGCAATTCTCATTCTGGACGTTGCTGGGACCACAGTAATACAATGCTGCTTGACTGCTCTTGTTATACGTTATTGAATAATTACGTACTGATATCTTTTCACGTGAACTGATTTTGCGAATCTGCACTTGATTTTCTATCAGAGGCGAAGGACTTGTATCAAATCCAACTTTGCTTCAAATCAAGTAATAGCAAAACAAAACAACCCCAACCAAAACAGTAGCCACATGCATGCTTCGCGTGCCTATTTTTTTAAAGGTGGTCACTTAAGGAAAGTGGTCATTAACATAGTGGTTGTCAAGAGAGAGTTGACTGCAGTTATAAAGATGATGATAACGATAATGATAATCCTAATCATAAAAAAAACATTGGTTTTGTAAACTGTAGCCCTTACTTAATTCACTGAATTAGTTTCAAAACTAAGCACTTTTTCATACATAGTTTGATTCACATGGTTTATGTAAGATCTTACATAGGGTTCTCAATAAGAATTGTAGCAGCAGGAGCATTGTGTAAAGTAACAGGAAAATATTCTGAAAGTGCTCCATGTCTGAATTTAAAACTAGCTCAGGCCATCTAAATTTGCATGGAGAATTCTTTACAGTAGCCGGAGAATTCTTCATAGTAGCTGGAGAATTCTCTGATCTCCGATACCTAATGAACACCCTGTCTTACAGTGTATCCAGGTGTTTTAGTACAGTGCATAATATTATGATAATAACAACAGGCTCTTCCTTGAAACTACAACAACAACATGCACTTTATTTTAAAAACCAATACAGAGACCATGGTAGCCTGCAATCAGCATAGCTATTCTAGGCAGGCTACTTAATTTTGGACTAGATTTTTTTTAAATATATATATATATATATGTATGTACGACAACAGAAAAAGTGTATACAGCAATGTTAAAGAAAATAGATATAACAATATTATGAAAAGAAGAAGAAATGGAAAACAAACTATTAATAATGACAGTAAAGCAAAGAGAAAGTAGAAACAAATTAACTTTTAAGACTTAGAGAAACTATTTATTAACCGCATATGCTTAGAACGATCAAAATAGCGCATTTCAACATTCATCTCCTCAGTTCCAAGAATATGTAAAAGCAAATCATGTAATTTACGTTTGAAGGTGCTTTCCTAAGCTCACGAAGTTCAGGAGGGATGCCATTCCATATTTTAGCACCAATTCTTAAAAATGAAAATAACTGCTGATTTGTTGTTGACATTTTTATGTGGAGGTTCCCAGCTTGTGAGAATTGTGTGGGGTAGGGGTGAATGTTTTCAGAACGAGTAAATAGATTGGAAATATTGGGTGGAGTACGTCGGTTAGCAGCATCGTGTACCAAAGAGGCAACCAATTTAAAATAAAGCAATTTTACTAGTAAGATTCGGGAACTAACAAAAAGAGGAACATAGCAGCTATTTTAGTTTAGGTGAGTTGGAGAGCTACATGTACATGACAATGTATTGCATGGCATTAAAAACTATTATTATATAAACAAATATAATATTTAACTTAAACTATGTACTTTAAACCTAAAAGTTACAAAATCATTCAAGCTCTTAGTTCTAAAGTTATGTTCCGTTGAAATAATAACTTGTACAATATTTAGCTATAACATGTAATAAAAGAGTACACTTTCATTATGGCTATTTCTTCTTTGTCTTCTGCAAATACTGTATTTGATCCTCGTGCATACTTAGCAATAAAGTAAAAACAAAGTGTCAAACTGAGCAAGATCACAAAGAGCATGTGATACAACAAAGCAATTTGCAAGTAAATCACTTGACTCAAAAGTGAATTATTACTGACTAAACCATTACCAGTAATTTTTGCAATTTGACAAAAATAATACTGTTAGTATTTCATTAAAAGTTTGTGCTAAAAGCCCAAATTTGATTTTTTCTTTTCAAAGAATGTCCTAGGGAAGTCATCTGTTAAAATAACTCTAGTTACACATGAACAGCTCGAGCCAATCAGAAGGCACCAACATATCTGAATACATAATAATAAATTAATATCTTACTACTGTCTGAGATCCTTATCCCAAGGCTATATACCTCCTCCAGTGTTTTGTTTGTTTCCTCTTTTTAGTACACTCTGTGTTATAGAATTACAGATGCCTATTTTTTTAAACACGTAAAATTTGGTAGGCAAGTATAGGGAAATTTACCAACTGGTATAAATTTCAAACAAAATATAATCAACCTCGGGGGGTTCCAAACAGAATTTAATGTTCGCGCAATAAATTATGGTA
Organism: Ricordea florida; assembly: GCA_949710005.1. NCBI lineage: Eukaryota > Metazoa > Cnidaria > Anthozoa > Corallimorpharia > Ricordeidae > Ricordea > Ricordea florida. The sequence goes on along the minus strand of OX453277.1, from coordinate 450,793 downwards.
TGTGAAAGACGTAAAAATATAAGAATGCTAGAAATTGATTTAGGCTTATCGATTGTTACAATCGTACAGCTATGCCAGTTCCAAGTATTTTAAAAAGAGAAAGAAGAATATGAGCGCAACGGAAACCATTGCGCCAAAGTAAAGCACGTTTTAATTCCCAGTTTAATTCCCGGGAAGGCAATTACAAAGCTTACAAGTTATTTGTTGCGAAAGCAGAACTACAGCGTTCGTGAATTTCTGTTCGTCACAGCTAAAAAATTGAGAAGATCAACTTTAATTTCTATCATGTCTATTCAAAAGCTCCAATTTGTCCATAATATGACGCTCAGCAGCAGACTCGAACAGTCAAGCCAAGCCAGACATGCGTGTCTGGAGAACCAGACAGTGCGTTGCATTCTAGCGTTTGAACCAGTGTGACAAAAAAAAAATGGAAATTTGCCAAGTTGCATGTTACTTAATCTTGTTGCATATAAAACCAATTTTTAAGGAAAACAATCAATGTGAACTTGATAATTAAGAAACCAGGATTTTGGGGCGCAAGAAATTGAGATCAAAAGCGTTCTAACTGTTACATCGATCGGCTACGGCAAGGAAAGTTATAATGATGCTCGTGGCAAGAATAAAATTAGGCGGTTTCTTTGGATCTCGACAATGCATTAAGAAACACGCAGAGTGGAAGGAAAGAAGCTTACCTACGACATCACTTGTTCCAAATAACAACGGTAAAACGGGAAGCCGCGTTGTTTTTCTTCAGACAAAGCCTATATGTTCTTGTCATCTGAACTAAACGAATGTCCTCGCGGACCCAGACATCTGTGTAACCAAGCCAGGTGAAGAGTTTCAGCGGTTCTTACCATTAGAAGTCCAAAATGGCGGCTGATGTGTTGGCCGATGTGGCTGTTACGGCGGAAGAGGATTGCAGTCTTGAAGAAAGTCTTTCTAAGTCAATTTTCTACTCAAGTGAAGTTGAGGAAGCAATTTCCAAGGTATGATAATGGTCATAAAGTCATTTAGTCTCTAGAGGTATTTTTTTCCATAATTTAAACAGAATCATTTTTGTCTGAAACATTCATTGTATAATCAGGCTAATTAATATAAATTGCAGAATACCCAGTCCACTTATTTACATACTGATTAATAACAATAGAGTCCGTTGTTTTATGCCTCGTTCTTCAAAAGCCTTCTACACATGCAAATGAGTGGTGGTTCAATCTTATCTTTAAATTATATTTTATTTCCTTTGTCTTCAACTCATTACAAGCAAAGCGAACTGGAGTTTAAACCAAGAATAAAAATAAATTGAAACACAACATAATTATACATTGTGGATCTCGTATGTCATGTGTCATACCTATTCATTAGGTGTTCAAAAGTGATGATCCTCTTGATCGCAAAGATTTTAATCCAGTAGACTACATCAACTCTATCTTTCCAACAGAGCAGGTCAGTTACAGTGTAGTAATTTCCTCTGTATATCATAAACATGCATTAAAATTATTTCAACTTGAATATAAATACACTTAATTAGTATTTACACATAATTTATTCATTTTCCATTTTTATAATATGTAATTAGTTTTTTTTTATAGTGTTTTACAATTAACTTATTCATTTTCAATACTTTTTTATTTTATGTTAATTGGATGTGAAAGTATTATCAATTATTAGATGTAGATGTAGACACTTGTCTCTGTATTTTTAAAATAGGGTAAAACAAAAAAACAATAGCATGGGAAGTGTATCAATTCTCTTTTTTTTTATTCCACTCTCAGCATAATCCAACCTTTTTATCCTACTCCCTTACCTACTGACTATAAATATGCAGTCTTGTGCTGAAGTTATCTTTGTCATGTTTCAATCAAACAAATTTGTGTATATTTTTATCACCTTTTAGTCATTGGCCAATATTGATGATGTTGTGAATAAGATGAGATTAAGAATAAGGTGAGAGAAATACTTGGGTGATTTAGTTATTTCCTAATCACAGTATTTCAAAAGTCAAGGTTCTCATTTAACCATTTCACTTCCTTGATTGAAATGACAATTTTCCTTTGTGATTGCTGTGCATTATTATCCTTAAGTGTTAGATTAGGGAAGCCATTAATTCATGAATTCATACAACGTCCAAGGACATTTTTTGTTCTCTGGTTTAGTTAATAAATGTAACTTAATCAGGGTTCTCCAGAAAATTTTAATTTGAAGTAGAGGAAATGAAAGTAGATGGCATTGGGTTTATTTAAAAGGCATGGAGCCTCTTTCACTTGGTGCAGATATGGGAGGGGGATTCCCCTCCTCCCATTGGGGAGTTTGAGAGGGGGGGCTCCCTAAGAAAATTTTACTGTGGGTGGTGCTAAATAAACATACCTCTAATGAATAAATCTCATGGCCCAGAGATTTCAGTATGTTTTTATTTAATTTTATCTTTTATCCTGCCACTGTCAAGAATTTGTTTGTATCAAACAAACTGCAGTGGATTTATTTTTAATATCCCTCTAAGGAACTAATTTCTTTGAGTAGCCAGCTTGTTCCTGATGAATAGCTAGCAGTTTTCACTGGTTGCTGGAGCTTCTGGAGAACCCTGTTGATAAGTCGCAGTTTGCAATGGGATACCTAAGGGGATCTTAAACCGTAGTTTTCCTTTTGGCTTGGTTTATAATCATGGGTAAACTTGATCCATGTTTTTCCTTAGTATGGAATGTATCCTGATTATGTAACATCTTTATGACATGACATATTTTCCCCTGTCTTGAGCTGTATAATAATAATAATAATAATAATAATAATAATAATAATAATAATAATATAATAATAAAAATAATGAACTATATTTGAGTGTCAACTGTATGACTATTGTGTTTTTAATATTCTTCAGGGTTCTTGATGAGGAGATAAGGACTGTTGTACGTGGGCAAACAAATGTTGGCCATGAAGGAAGGCAGGTGTATATCCAACAAGTGTTGTTGTAGTTTGTGTCTGCCTTTGTCTTACCCTTGTTTAACTATGTACAGTATTAGACATTTTTATATGTTCATGACTGTATTCCATAGGCTCTAGATGAGGCTCAACAGGCAATTCAACAATTGTTTGCAAAAATAATTGACATTAAACAGAAGGCAGACAAGTCAGAACAAATGGTAGGTGTTTGAAAAGAGAATGAAGTGTTGTCTTAAGTTTGCTTTTTCTAGTGTCAGCACATTATCTGAGACCTGCTCCACACCAAAGTTGATGAAGTAACAGCGCAAGACACTTCGAAACTGTGTTTTCTTTGAGCAATGTACAATGTACATGTACACTGTATTAAGACAGGATGTACATGCAGGGGAATGCTTTTGGTGAATAACTTTTCCATCTTATTTGTTGGTGTGGAAAATGTACAGTAGGGACTTTGGCTCATTATGCTCAGTATTGTAATGTGAGTTATTACAGTATGAATGCATTTATAAATTATATGAAAATTTCATATATGTGCATTGGGGTAGAAAGATATTTGTAAAGGTAATCATACGGTTTCGAGTTCAATTTGGAATTAATTTGCACGAGTGAGTTTTTCAAAAAGCTGAAATTGCACGAGCCGCTTCGGCGAGTGCAATTTCAGCTTTTTGAAAAACTCACAAGTACAAATTAATTCCAAATTGAACGAGAAAAGCCGTATGATTACTTATTAATAATATAAACATGAAAAAATTCGCCTGGAAGAAGTACCGGAAGATCTCATTGCGGACGGACAGGAAGTAAGCATTTGACGCGGATTTGACACTTTATTTACTGATTGGCTGATGAAGATCAACTGATAACGCTACGAACTCAAAGCGGGTCGTTCAAAAATAAAGAATATCATAATCGAGAAAATCGATGTGTAATTTGCACTGGTGTTACACTTTTTGCACTGGTATTACACTTTTTGCACTGGTGTTACACTTGAACTGCACTGCTCTCAGCCAATCAGAATCGAGTAATTTTTTCATGTATATTATTAAATAAATTAAAGATTCTTGCAGTTATGTAAGCAGCATAGTTTCTTTCATGGGATCTTTCATTAAAAATTAAATTATTACAGTATTTTGTACATGTACAGCAGCATAGTGGCTTTCATGGCCCAGTGGTCAGTGTAGATCACAATTGGAGCATTGTGATTTTCTTTGGCCAGTTACCCTGTAAAGACGATCCAGGGACATGTTCCTATTTACTGGGATGTTTGATAGTAACTGGGTATGGTACTAAAACCCTCCCCATTTTTACCCAAGTAATGCTGTCGCAGGCTCTAATGTATTGAAACAAATATTGTATTTTGTTTGATCAACTCAGGTTAAAGAAATTACCAGAGATATAAAACAGCTTGATCATGCAAAGCGACATCTAACGGGCTCCATCACAACTCTGAATCATCTTCACATGCTAGTGGGCGGAGTAGATACTTTGATGTGAGAAGTTTGACTGTCTTTTTCATTTATTAGCCCTTTTATTTGTAGAAGCCCCTGCTTTTCAAAGCTGAGTCTGCATAGTGATGGCATGCTTTCCTCCCTTTCTACATCCATGTCCAATGTACTCCACCAGATTCTCAGGCCTTCTGGTATTACGCGATGGTGCGATTTCGCACAATCGACCTCAAATCGCATCCGATCGCACAATTCGCGAAAAATCGCATAATTCAAAAAATAACGCACAAAATTCATAAAATAAAGCATGAATCAACAAGTTTCTTTGTAATTTCTGCAAAAATACGCCATTTTTAAGATGATTTACCTTGGAAAAAGGCTAACAAGAATCTTTCACCTTCGATTTCGTATTCATTCGAAGCTAAAGCGTTATTTTGAATGTCAAGGACCTGGTACGAGTCTCATTCTTAAAGAGTCGCCTATTGGTGTAACACAAACACGCCCCTTGTTCAGATTAGCCAATCTGAATGGCTGTAATTTCCGGCCGTTTACCCGCACGGCGGGCTACCCCCACGGGTGATTTTTGCCAAAAGGAAAAAAGAGAATCGTCAGATTACACGCACTTGCAGAAAACCCGCACACAAAAACAAAGGAAAGTTATGCAAAATAGCTAGATAACTCACAAAATTTCAAGCAATGGAGCGCTTTGAAAATTGTTCTGAGCCTTTCAGGCATTTTTTAATTGAACTCGTATTTCTCGTAATTGAGTCGTGGAAACACTTATCGTAAATAATACATGTTTTTAAAACTTATTGAGTCAGTTAGCCGAAGTAAACTTTATTCATTGTTCTTGCTTAACAAAATACTTTTCAGCGTGCTATTAGCAAGTTTTCAGAGCCACTGAAAACCATTGAGAATTGAACAAACTTGTAAAATTCGGTTCGGAATTTCCTCAAGAAACAATATCTCGGGATCTTCCGGGTCTTAGAAATCGCTCGAAACGGGATGCGTCGAGTATTTTAGTATTATTTCTATCCTTGGAGGAACCCATTACCCTGATCCAGGGCTCCTGATCCTTGTCAGTGTTTTGTTTACATGCGTGCCGACAATTATATTTTTATAGCCTTGAACTAATTATGCGGCGCCATGAATTGAACAGATCACTAAGACACTTATTTATCTTAGGTTCTACTTGGTCTAAAAAATCACTTGAAACGGGAATATACTCCACAACGTAAGGCAGTGCTAGCTAGGAATATTTCGCTGGTGCGTTGAGTTTTCTTACATTTTTTTATCACAGACAATGTTAGGTTTGCACTGCACGTGTGCCGACAGAAGTCAGCATCGTGTTTCAGTTTAACTCAACCTCGTTCCCGGGGTCCTCTCCTACTCGGGGGCCGAGTACGAGTGGACCCTGGGAACAAGGTTGAGTTAATCTTTATGTTTTGCACAATAAAATTGTTTCCTATAAAGCAGAAACGCACTCAAAATGTCTTAAGAGCAGCAAAAAAGTGTTTTTTTTTATCCTGAAACCTTATAAAACAAGCTTAAAATTGCTCAGAAAAAAATCGCATAATCTTCATTATTTATCGCATAATTGGCCTCTGTAATCGCATAATCTGCCCTGCAAATTTCGCATAATTTGCATTTTTTTATCGCACCCTATCAGAAGGCCTGGATTCTATTGGAGTTCACAGGAGTTTTGGGAAATGTAGCTGTGAAATACCTCATCCTGGAAACCACAATCTTGAAACAAGGACTCTAAACTTGTGATTTAAGTTTCTCACAATTAGAAAACCTGTGACTCCAGTGGAGTCTGGTTGTGTGCATTGGAGAACCCTCTAGAGTACTTCAAACTTGATGTGTCCAAATCTCAAGCACTTGTTCAGCTTGTTCCTTCCTTTACCCTTTCCCCATCAGGAATTTTTCTCTCTGGCATGATCTTCCTCTCAGCTTATTGATATACTCTTGGAAATGAAAGAACTCCTACAAAGGTCATTCAGCCACGTCAAACATACGTAGTTAATAGCATGTTACACCATATACTTCCGAACGTTTTTCCTAGCCTTTTCACACCTTTTCCGTCTCACATTTGAGTTTGTTTGTGCATTTTAAAGAAAATCTTGAATAGACTGTTATTGTTGAATTAAGGTCTTTAACAAAGAGAAGACAATATGGTGAAGTTGCCAATCTGTTACAAGGTGTGGTTAATGTGTTGGAACATTTCAAGAAGTATTTCGGAATCCCGCAAATTCGCCAGTTGGCAGACAAGTAAGCACTTTCCATATCTTAAAGGCACACTGACTGTTACCTTAACAAATCAGTTTGGCTCTTTGATGAACAAGCTTGCTCAGTACTTAGGCTTGAATGCCCTTTTTTTCCCAAATCAAACGAGCATTGTACTTCACACAGATGCAAAGTTTTGAACGGATACACTGTCTTGTAACAACAGATAGCCTATTTCATCCGATTTTGATGGATTTTTTCTGATTTGATACCCCTGGCGATTTTGAAATTTTTTTAAACAGATATTTAATTGTACGTGTTTGTTTAAAGTGATAATCTGTGTTGTCTGAAGTCTATAATCAGAAGTTATGGTTTTCTCTTTCTTTTGATGGTTTCGCGGCAAAATACCTTCCAGCGCTGCATTGCGTGCCCCATTCTTGAATCCTTGAGATGTAAAGCTTTTTGTTTTCTAGATTGTGGATCAAGCAGTTGTATTACACTCATTAGGTCCCAGGTGATTGAGCAATATGTGACAGAAAATGTGTGCTAAAACCTTTGGCTAATGGCCCAGCATCAAATGAACCGTTAGATCAAGAACTCTTGGTTGTGAAGTTCTGTTGAATTTGATGAATTTTGCCTTAAATGGATAACTCAAAAGACAACCAAAAAAGAAACATGATGATGGGATTTCTTATCACTCATCCTTAACATGTCTAATAAGCCAGTAGTTACTGTATAGATATCAATTACTGTTACTTTGTGCTGTGTATGTGGGTTTAATCCAGCATTTCTTGTTGTCATTATTCAGGGTGAAACAGATTCAGAATGAACTTGGAATGCAGATTTTGGCAGACTTTGAAGAAGCTTTGTCTGTGAAAGGAGTCAAGGTAAATCTTCACTTCAATGCCCTCACTTCCATAATATGTGTACTTATTCTCTTTAGCGAGTGCCACACACTTCCTTATATGTAAGTCTGGAGAATTTGGTTGGTGATCATTTCAATGCCACATTGCCAAGGGTTGCTTTTTTATTACATTGTTGATCTGATGATACATGACCAGGAAAATTCTGATTGAGTCTCTGAGTGGTCCATATTCTCCTATCTGGACCGCTAAGATGGACCACTCACCATTTGATTTTACTAACTTAAATCTTTAAAAGGTGCTCAAAGCCAAACTGTGTCTTGTTCGTTTGGCACTGTTTGTTTGTTTGTTTGTTTGTTTGTTTGTTTTAGTTCAAACCCCTTTTTCCAAAGGACTACAGTGTTAGTATGTCGAACATTGGAGGTCCTGGGTTCGAACCCAAGTTATAGCAGGTCATTTTTTCTTAGCCAAGAAACTCAACTCCACACGTTCTCTCTCCACCTATTTGTGAGAGATATATTTCCATACTGCACTCCATCGCTTTGTGACGACTCTGACCCACATAGTGAACATGTTGTGTTGCATTGTTCTCAGCCTCCAACAGGACCTCAGTCACAGCTGGCTGAAGCTTGCCAGGTTGTCAAAGTACTGGATCCCAAAGTCAAGTATGTTCTGTTTCAGAGTACTGACTGTTGATCACATACCAAATTCTCCCTTTGTTGGTCAGAAGGTTTTGGGCTTTTCATTGGAGAGAATCTAGGAAACTATCATCAGCCACTTACTGTCCAATCTTGAGTACCCTGTGGAATTGAATTTCAAACACTCCTTAAAGCGTTTGTATTTAGTAAGTGCATGTACTTTGTGCCGTCATGAGGTTTTTCATTTCTATATAACAACATTTTAGACAAAATCCTGTTTGCCAAGGGGAGATTGATGTGATTGGTCCTTGTTCGAATATCAGACTTCCCGCAATGTAGTAGTCTTGTTCCATTGGGAGTTACAATCCAGAGTTTCGGGCACATGTTAATCTTAAATGAATTAAAGCAAGTAAAATAATGTCTTCATGTTCTAAGGATCCTCAGAAAGGAGCAATATTCACAAGCTGAAATAGATCACTTGCTCACCTCCTTAGTTCCTTTTGTTTATAGGAATGAGTTACTTAGTTGGTTTGTCAAGCTGCAATTAGCCGAATATCAGCAACTTTTCAATGAATCATTTGAGGTGAGTCATGTACTTTGTCAATCTTTTTTTGAATTCCATTGATTATTAAATAATAAACCACTGATGTAAATTCAGGGAATCATGTTTACAAGACTCTCTGCGTGTTTAACTGGTCTAGTTTAGCCTGTAGAAGGAAGCTGCGTAAATGGATTTTACTTTTTAAGTGCATAAATAATTTGGTTCCAAAATATCTTACTCAGTTTTTTTATAAGGAGTAGGGCTTTTCATGATCATGTGACTCGAAGAAGTAACGACCTGCACCCACCTAAGTCAAAACACAACATGGGAAGCAGAACTTTTAAGTATGCAGAAACAGTGTGTTTTATTAAGATCGCCCCTTCCTTGAGTAATTTGAAAAGTTTGATAATTAAGGATTTTCATTTGTAATTGTTATCCATTGAAATCTATAACATTTTATCATATTTGTATATTTTAGCCTTTTAAATGTCATTTTTACTTTAATTTCATGTTCAGGTTGCGTGGTTGGATAAAATTGATCGGCGATATTCCTGGCTGAAGAGAGCTCTTGTCAAATACGACGAAGACTTCCAGGGAACATTTCCTACTGAATGGCATGTGGAAGAGATGATCAGTGAAGAATTCTGTAGAATAACAAGGTAGGATTGACATCACAGTTACTTATTTTAGCTAGTGTGGCAAGTTTGTCCTTGCAAGAGAACTTTGAGCCCCTTCTTAGAGGTTTTAGGGAACAAAGGAACAGAAGCATTTATTTTCAGGGAACAATGGATAGTTGCAAATTATTCAATGACTAGGGAAACTCCAGATGATTAAATTGCTGCAAACAAAGGAACAAGAATTATGGAACAAGTGGTTTATTCAATGGGGATCAAGAGAGAAAATTAAAAAAAGATTAAGAAAATGTGGGAACATGTAACTCCCCCTCCCACCAGCTTGAGAGGGGCTCAACATTTCAGTCGTTAAAAGGTTTGGTAAGTATAAAGTTGTGCTCTTGAATGAACAGTGAAGTAAACAGTTAAATACATGTGTTCGATTGTTGCTGCCATTTGATCAGTGGGAAAGTGATTAAATGTAGTGGAAAATTATTAGTATGCTTGATAGTCATTGCCACTTGGTTTTTAATTGTTTTTACTCTTAGGTTTTTCCTCTGATGAAGACGTAGCAGCCCCAAAACTTGTTTGGATGTTTGCTTAAGCCCACAGCTCAATGCTAGTGTCACACAAAGAACCTTGTAATTTGTCCTTAAAATGTTGTAATGAACATCTGTTTTCAGTTGGTTATGTAGGAACATAACCAGTTTGCACTGTGCAGCTTAGAAATGTAATATTTTATTTTTGTCTTGGCTATAGGAGGGATTTGTCAAAAATTATGGCAGCCAGAGCAACAGAAATTGATGTCAAACTTCTGCTGTTTGCTATCCAGAGGACAACAACCTTTGAGAGTTTATTGGCACAGAGGTTTGTTCACCACCCTTCAGAGGTAAGAATGCCTGATCCTGTTTATAATGATACAGTGTTATAGTGGTCTTAGTGTTCCTATTTAGTATGAAGCTATACCAATGCCTAAAGAAATGATGGCTTATGTAAGTTTTACCTTCGTTAATATCATTTCACTTGTTCATTTCTGTTTTGAAATTCCACTGACTCATTAACCTTTGGTGTCTTAAGTAATCCCTCATTTTTGTGGCTAAAAGTCAGAAGGCTGGTAGCCACTATATCATTGGGATGTAATTAAGAGTGAAAACGTGACGCATGAGGGATGCTGGGATGTCAAGTTTCGGATTGTGATCGACTTCACACTTTTGTTCGAGATGACTAGAATTACTATGTTCAATATCTGCAGCTTTGTCATAGGCATAAGCTACCTGTGATTTCTTGGCCCCAATTGGGTTCAGCTCTTTGTCTGTTGTCTCTGTTCTCCTTGAAAGATGACCATCAACAACTTGAAACCATCCTTAATGTTCCCCCACACAAATCAGTTCGTCAATAGCCATATGCACGCATTGCGAGCCTATTTGTAATCTTTTGTGATCAGTTTGACCATTCAACATCATCAACATCAACATTATTTAAGATAATGGTAAAGTACAAAGTACGACGATATGGGATATCATTCTTCTTAGACTGATATCAGTACATTGCCTAATAAACAGAAGAAAATGTTGAATGAGAAAATTGTTAATCCCACTCATCCTGTGTTTAATTCTCACAGGAAAGGGAGGATCCTAAAGATTCCTCAGCTAAGGTTTGCTCTCTGTGTTGCTTACTGTATTCCTCAGCTAAGGTTTGCTCTCTGTGTTGCTTACTGTATTCCCCAGCTAAGGTTTGCTCTCTGTGTTGCTTACTGTATTCCCCAGCTAAGGTTTGCTCTCTGTGTTGCTTACTGTATTCCCCAGCTAAGGTTTGCTCTCTGTGTTGCTTACTGTATTCCCCAGCTAAGGTTTGCTCTCTGTGTTGCTTACTGTATTGTGTTGTCATGTTGGATTGTCTGCAGAGCTGCAGCCTGGCAACCTGCCTGTTTTGAGATTTTGTCATTTTCTTTATTTCTTCCGCACATTACATTTAAACAAGTGATACTTCCTTTGTTTCCAGTCCAGTCAGTCTAAATTCCTGGGAATTCTCTCAAGATGTTTTGAACCTCATCTTCATATTTATATTGAGTCACAAGACAAGTAAGCTGTTAATTTCCTAGAACATGGCTGAGTGGCCAGAAAACTGGATTTGAAATCAGGTCATGCCAGGTTCCATTTCCCTCTGGGTACTAGGTGCATTTGGAGGACGGTCATTCCTGATTTCATTTCTTGACTACTCTTTTGAATAACCAACGGGCCAGTGTTACACTAGTTGGAATTGTGTGCGATTTTAAGTCCAGTTTGTATTGTTTTCTTTTTGTCTGGCACTATAATTATTGCTGTAGCTTTACAAACGTTTGACTAAAGCGTGTGCCGCAACAATTCTTTGGAAAGCTTCTGAAATGTTTTTTTTTTTTAATTTTTTCCTTATTTGACCCTTTTGTTTTTTAGTAAATTACAGGTTACTCGTGAAAAGTTCAGGGTACAAAAGCGCATTTATGTCGTTTGCAAATGCGTTTTTGTAGAACGTTTGCGTTTGCGTTGGCATACGTTGGACTCAAATCTTTTGCGTTTGTTTTGTTAGGAACCTGTCTGAACTCATGGACCGTTTCGTTCACGATTTCAAGTCTCAAGGCGTCCCGCTTGTAGAGGGAGATGGGAGCAATGTTGTATTTCCCAGCGCTGGTGAATTATTTGTATTTTATAAAAAATGTATGGTACAGTGCTCACAGCTCAGCACAGGTCCCCCACTGTTGGCTGTAACAGCCGTGTTCCAGAAATATCTAAAGGAATATGCTTCTAGAGCGCTGAATAATCATTTGCCTGTCAGGTAAGCAATTATTACTAAATATTGAATAATTATTACTGATACTAAATTGTAGTAATCGTAGGTAGTGTGAAAAATGATTATAAATGTGAAAATAGTGGTTTGACTCAATTATCTATAGAGTGAAAGTTAAAATATTAGCACTTCTTTACATGTATGGTCATTTATTATATGGCTACAATAGTACGTGGGCTTTGATTGGCTGCCAAGCAGGCAAGATTTTTTTGTAGTGACCGGGCATTATGAAAAGTTGTCTCATTTTCAAAGAAACTGTTTCTTTCGTCAGTTCTGGTTTTGATCGCATGGTCAGGTGTGTTTCGGTTCAGCGAACATGACTTCGAATGACGTCTTGCGCGCGCAAGCGGTTATTGAAAAACCCTTCCGTTTTTTTCCACCGGTAAAAACGGCCATATAATAAATGACTTATTAACCTCGTCCGTTCGGTCATTACAAAGAAATCTCAGACCTCGGTCTTGACGTATTGACCTCGCTATCCAGGCCTCGGTCCAAGATTTCCCTGTAATGACCTCACTCTCGGTTAATAAGTAGTATGAATTCGCTAATTTTCACCCCTACTTGACTGTTTTAATATAGCGCTATTTATACCGTACTGACCTTCACATATCGTTCGCAAGCTGTCTCCATTTCTAGCCCCAGTTTCTAAAGTGTGCTTTTTGTTCTCTCCCCATCCCTGACAGGAGCACCTCAGGAGGTCTTGTTAGTATTTTAAAAGACTCAGCGGAAGTGAAGTTTAGTAAAGAGGAACAGAGTTTGACTTGTTGTATATTGTGTACCGCTGACTACAGCCTAGAAACCACCCAGCAGGTTAGAAAGTGTTTATACTGTGATCCATATGAAACCTCCGGTAATGACGTCAGTAACTGAACAGTGACAGTTAAGCGAGGAACAAAGAAACGTGTCGCTATCATGATGCGCCTTTAATCATTTCTCAGTGTTTGAATCTTTCTTTCTTCGTGTTAAAAGTGTCGTGATCAGAAGGCGGCTTAACTAGAACTTGATCCACGGCCCCGCCCTGAAAGAAGCTGTAACAGAATAACAGACGTTGTGTTAGTCACTCTAATGTTGCTGCTGTCTTGTTAGTTGGAGGAGAAGTTGAAAGAGAAAGTTGACCCTGAACTAGCAGATAAGATTGACTTAAATGGAGAACAGGATGTATTTCACGGGTAATTTTAATTTCATTGTGTTACATTTTTTGAGAGGTGAAGATTTTCATTTGTTGCTGTGGTCTCAGGTCTTCAGTTCATCCCAGTCTCTCCAGTTTAGTTATAGCCTAATTTTATTAGTATCTAATCTACTGTTTCTATTTTTAGTGTCATATCAAACTGTATTCAGCTGCTTGTACAAGATTTGGAGAATGCTTGCGATGCCCCGTTGACGGCAATGATAAAGGCAACTCTTCATTGTGTTTTCCTGCTTCTAACGTAAATTATTATATGACTAGCTCCGTGAGCGGGCAAGATGAACCGAATCTCGCGCTGTGATTGGCTACCCGAGCGGGCAATATGGAGCTATCTTGCCCGCTCGGGATAAGGGCTTTGTCCCGCAAGGAAAATTCATCCGAGGCGAAAGCCGGTTTACCAAAATTTTCTTTCTTAGTTTTTCCCTGAAAAATCTTTTCCGTGACAGTTAAAGATTTCCTGTGGTTTGTGTATCGATGGAGCTGGAAAACGAGAAAACTTGATTTTTGCATGTAACGGGCTTCCTTTTCAGTCCTTGAAAATAAACACGTACACGGATCATTTTTTGGTGTTTTATCCCATATAATAAATCCTTTATTGACCAAGCTTGTTCGGTCAAGATGGCTGGATATTGGCCTCGTTCTTTTTTTGCGTGTTTATGGACCTCGACTTCGTCTCGGTCCATAAAAACGCAAAAAAAAGAACTTAGCCAATATCCAGCCATCTTGACCTCACGCTTGGTCAATAACCCATATATAATGCGGAATTTTGCCGACGAAAATGCCGTGAAGCCTCTTGTCCCAGTGTGATAACTTGCCCGTGTTTCATACCAAGTTCCTTTTTGTGGTAATGCATTCTATTGCAAAAAGGGCAGTAGCACCATTTGAATTTATTTCTCAGAAAGGTCAAATTATATGGATGTGTCGGGGCCACGTGGTATGCGTTAAGTCGTGTCGTCGTGTAAAATATTCCATCCAAAAAACACTGATCCTTTGATGAGTTTTTGTTGTAAGTATCGTTTACTTTTTTACTTAACGAGACAAACGTTTGCTAATACGCAATGTATTATTGAAATTGTTTTTTCCCCTGCGTCAAACAGCTAATTATGCGATGTGATGGGTTTTGATAGTATGTTTCAATATCTTCGCTTTAAGTATCCAACCTTAAGTTATAAAATTTTCGGTTCTCATAGTATCGTTTTGTATCTTTCTGCTCTCTCTCTATTTATTTAAGAACCTATTTTCACAATTTACCATTTACAATTTGCACCTTTTTTTTCAGGTCAACTGGCAGAGCATAGAGGCTGTAGGAGATGAAAGTACTTACGTAACAGCCATCTCAAATCATCTTAAAGAAGCTATTCCCCTGATCAGGGATTATCTCTCCTCTGCGCGGAAATACTTCACTCAATTTTGTGTTAAGGTTGTCAAGTGAGTACTGGATGAGTGAGTGTTTTGTAACTAGTATCGCTTGTTTTGAAGTATTTTTGCTGCAGTCAGTGTGGACAGCATCTTTCCAGGTCAAACGTGAACTGAATTCAATCATCAGACCGAAGTAGAGTTGTGTTTTGAATTATAGTGGAGACACGCAGGGACGGTGTTGTGTTAAACGCCAGACCTGTTTCTCGAAAGTCTAGAAATGGTTCGGGAGGTTTTCTTTTCAATATCTTACACTGTAATTTGCTAACAAAGAGGTTTCCGTTCATCAATCTCTCGTGAGAGACTTTAACAAAGAGCAGGTTTTTACAGCGAGTGCTTTATATTTTTACGATTGGCCCGAAACGTTCGGATCTTTCGATAAACGTCCAGGACTTATAATCAGAAGAATGTAATAAGGGTAAGTTGAAGCCACACATATGAGCACTGAGGTGACAGTGGTAGAAGGGATTAAACCCTGTTGCTACCAAAAAAAAAAGATGAAAAAATTGAGCTCAATTTTTTCATCTCTTTTTTTTGGTAGCAACAGGGTTTAATCCCTTCTACCACTGTCACCTCAGTGCTCATATGTGTGGCTTCAACTTACCCTTATTACATTTTGACGTTGTCATTTCAAGCCACATCCCACAACTCTACCATTTTTCATCACCTTCTAATCAGAAGGTCCGGTAGTTGTGGCCCACCTTGTTTCTTTAGTTTGGAAGCTTAACTCCACACTGTCCCTCTTCAACGCCGCTATATATAAATGGATACCAGTAATATAATGCTGTTGGTAACCACCCTGCTATGGACAGCTTTTCGTACAGCAGTAAGTAGGATACGCACCATCTGTGTGAACCTCACGTGGCTTGTGTGCAAATTGAGTTTGCCATTTTAAATCTACAGCGCTGTTGTCGTTATTTTGTTTCAGCTGTTGTGGCTGATCTAGGCTAAATTTTTTTTCTAGTTCCTTTATTCCCAAATATATCAGCCACTTGTACAAGTGTAAGCCAATCAGCACTGTGGGAGCAGAACAGGTTAGTGTCAGACAACCAACCAGATGTAGAAATGTCCTAACATCAGCCAATCAGACTTTCAGCTTTTCAATAGAATACTCACACTGCATGGTTTGATCCACAAATGAAAAAGATAGAACCACACGGTATAGTAAAACAAACAGTACCACAGTACAGTACTGTTCAGTAGCTTTCCAAAGAATGGTCACACTGCATGGTTTGATCCACAGATGAAAAAGATAGAACCACACTGTATAGTAAAACAAACAGTACCACAGTACAGTACTGTTCAGTAGCTTTCCAAAGAATGGTCACACTGCATGGTTTGATCCACAAATGAAAAAGATAGAACCACACTGTATAGTAAAACAAACAGTACCACAGTGCAGTACTGTTCAGTGGCTTAACAAAGAATGGTGACACTGAATGCGGGTTTGATCCCCAGATGAAAAAGTTAGAACCACACTGTATAGTAAAACAAACAGTACCACAGTACAGTACTGTTCAGTAGCTTTACAAAGAATTGATGACACTGCATGGTTTAATCCACAGATGAAAAAATAGAACCCCATTTTATAGTAAAACAAACAGTACCGCAGTACAGAACTTTTCATTAGGTTAACAAAGAATGGTCACACATGCATGGTTTGATCCACAAATTAAAAAGATAGAACCATATTGTTTAGTAAAACAAACAGCACCACAGTACAGTACTATTTAGTAGCTTTCAGAAAGGTTACTCACACTGCATGGTTTGATTCATAGTTGAAAAAGTTTGAACTACACTGTATAGTAAAACAAACAGTACAACAGTACCATTTGCCACAGGAATGGATTCAACTTTTACTCAAGTTGCTTTAGGATTTGTAACTAATTCCGTTGTGTAAGGCTTTCTGCGGCGGTAAATATATTTCCTGTTCACTTGACTTTCAGCTTTTACTGGACACTCATTCACTGAAGACGATGTTATTGGATCTACCATCCACCGGCTCGAAAGTCCAGCGAAAGCCGCCCGCAAGGTCTTGATTTAAATGAAGTCTTTCTGATCTATATGAAAGACGTTTTTACTGGTATTTACTGTTCCTAAAGCCATGACAAATCTCTTTTTCAGCTACACCAAAGTTGTGGCAAAGGGGATGAAGAAAGCAGAAATGATTTTAAAGGTACAGTAATCTTAATGTTGACATGCGCTCTATTGACCTTTGTAGCTTATATTTGTGTTTTAACTGACCAGCTTTTTCTTTGACCTGTTAAGAATCTCTTTCCTTATTTTCCCCTCAGGGTAACGCAATTTATGTGTAACTGGCTTTGTTATAACTTTCAACATAATTATTATTATTATTTTTTTTTTGTTTAATGTTTTCTTTTTTTGTGTGTGTTTTGTCTAGTGTTTGTGTGTGTGTGTGTGTGTGTGTGTTTGTTTGGTACCTGACCTTCTACTATATTCATTTTTTTTAATAACCCAAGTAAGGCTGCCCTGTCTTGTTAGCTCTTAATTAATGGTTATTATGGGCAGCCTGCACTTTTTCCATTCTTCATGTAATACTTTCTTTTTTTGTATTATGTAAATTAGTGTAGGGAATAAATAAAGGTGTTGTTGTTATTTTTATTTATTCGTTCATGTATTTATTTTATTTTGTGTATGTGTGTGTGTGTGTGTGTGTGTGGGGGGGGGGGGGGGTGGAGGGGGGATTATACAATCTCAGTTTAAGCAGCCCGTCTAGACGCTAACTGCGAGAGCTACAAAGGCCATATTCTCAGTGATGTAGAAATAGAGCGAATGTTTTGAACGGTAACTTAAACTTACGCATGGCAACTAGAGAACGGAACGCGCGGATCTGTTTCACCCTCTAAATGTTGTTTGTTGCATAATTCAGGTTGTGATGTCCCCACACGATCCTGCTGTAGGATTCGTGGATAACTATATCAAGTTACTGGCGGACACTGACACGTCTAACTTCCAGAAACTGTTGGATATGAAGGTACTAACGATTTTGTTGTGGTAATTTTGCAGTATGTGGAACCCATGTGGTATGACCTCGCTTTTTTTTATTAACCAGCTTATGAAAAAAAAAGTCGGAGGTAACAGGATGAGGTCATTTATCTATTGTCCAACTCAGTGTGAACGATATTTGTTAAAACTTGATTATCCCACGAGCTAGTATTGTGGGTTAGTTTTTAAAGAAACAGGTGCTGCGTCGGTGGGGAATCGAAACATAAGAAATTGGTATGATCAAACAAATTGATGAAGTAAGTTATACCACCGTAAGGTAAAAGGGAGGTGCTGACGTTTCGATCGTTAGCCCTTCGAAGACTCTGCCTGTTTCGTTGTCATTCAAACATGCATTTCCGCCAATGTTATCTATTGCATAAAATGCACCTTATGCAAGAAGATACACATCGGCGAGACCGGAAGAAGATTAGATGACCGTTTCAGCGAACATCTTCCTGACGTCGAAAGAAACGAAAAAGATCGAAACCTGTAGCGCGACACTTAAATCGCCTTAATGGCGATATGCGGCCTTTCCCTGCATCAGGGCAACACGGAAAGCCCGTAAAAACCTATTAAAAAAGGTGTATCTTCGAACTCGGTTCTCTTAATCCCCACGGTGTCAACGAACGGTTTTCATTCATTTAATTTTTCACTTCTGTTCACACGCTGCTATGGCTCCACCAATAGCATAGCTCCAAACTTCTCTATAGAAATTGCACGTAACTCATGATCCTCTCATTCGCTCAGACAAAGGGCTAACGCTCGAAACGTCAGCACCTCCTTTTTACCTTCCGGTGGTATAACTTACTTTATTAATTTGTTTGATTATCTCAATTCTTGTATATGTATCCTAGTTTATTTCAAACATGTTCAAACTTACAAGATGTTTTTACCGTTGTATCACCGCTAAATGTAATAAACAACGCTAAATGTAATACCAACCGTAAATGTAATAAGAAATAACTCTAAATGTAATACCAACCGCAAATGTAATAAAAATCAACCCTAAATGTAATAACTTACCCAACTGTAAATGTAATACAATTTAACACTAAATGTAATAAGTCGATCAACCGTAAATGTAATACAAGTTAACCTCAAATGTAATAACAGTGTTAAAAGCTCCCTTACGGTTACCGGGCATCACTTGAAGTCTTGGTGATTTTTTTTAAACATTGTCAAGGTTCTGCGTAGTTCCGATCTAAGCTTCAATGCCGTAGCAAGGGGAGGGGCCGGGCGGGGCCGGGCCGTTTCAAGATACAGAGACAGTCGGTTTACTGTTTTGTAATTGACGTTGCGAGCGTTATACTCTCTTCAATGTGCACTGGTTTACTGAGACAGTGTAGGAAGTAAATAATTCGCGATATGCGTAAATCACAAATAGCTCTTGGAGAACGCTGGAAATAGCATTTCTAAGCCTCTAGATTTCAAAATTTTCTGGGGGGGGGGGGGGGGACCAATACCCGTATAGGTATTGTATGGGAGTAACGACCCGGGGGTAATCTGCTCCTAACGGTTTAGTTAGTAAAAAGGATTAACCGTGATTGGGTAATCCGATAATCTATTGAAGTGATATCATATCACTAATGATATTGATGCCATTTACGCACCTTTGTAACGTGTTATTACATTTGAGGTTAACTTGTATTACATTTACGGTTGATCGACTTATTACATTTAGTGTTAAATTGTGTTACATTTGCGGTTGGGTAAGTTATTACATTTAGGGTTGATTTTTATTACATTTGCAGTTAGTATTACATTTAGAGTTAATTTTTATTACATTTACGGTTGGTATTACATTTAGCGTTGTTATTACATTAAGCGGTGATACAACCCTGACCACTGGCCACACGAGTTTTCGGGATCTAAGACTGCTTGTCATTTCAGAAGCACGATGTTGTAATCGAACCAAATCAAATATCACCCCTTTCCCTAGTCACAGCTGTGTTAACTTTAACTGAGTAGCACTTCACTGTCACCCCTCTCCCTAGGGTTTGAAAAGAAGCGAGCAGCACAGTATGTTGGACTTATTCCGCTCCCGTCATCCCTCCCCACCGGCAGGAAGTACACCTGGGGACAGCGCGGCGGGTCAGTCGCAGCCCTCCTCTGAGCAGGAGTCAAGCAGAATTAAAAAGCTTGAAAGACTCATTAAAAAACCATTTTAGAGCAGCATTTTAACACTCACAAAAGCTTGGGGCTAGAGGAATTAGTACGTGGATAGATGAAAAACCTTAAAATGGCTAAGAGAACATATTTTAGAGGAAATCTATCAGGAATTTGAGTTTTCAGTGGACAAATACCTTGTGCTAGAATAATTTAAACAATCACGCATTCTTGTTTGCATTTTTCAAGGGCTATACTGAGGTATAATTGGTTATCTGTGATAACACCGAAGAAAATTTATTATTGGCTGAGCCCGAGAATATTAACAGAATTTTACCTGTGTTTTTATAGTTCTAGTAAAATTTGACATTTATTTTCTCTGACTCCCATGAGAAATTGTCTTTGGTGTTATTACAGATAACTCATCATATCTATAGCCCTTGAAAAGTGTAAAGAGAAGTTGATATTGTTTAAATTATTCCGGTACAAGGTTTTTATCCACAGAAAATTGAAATAACTCAATTTCGTGATGGATTCCCTCTTAAACTTCTTTGGGTAGACCATGGGCTTGGCCAAAGAGGGAAAGGTTGTAGGACTTCTTTTGTAAGCGTTTCATTGTCGTCAATTAATGTGAAACATTCTTTACACTATACAGTACTGTACGATAGCTTTCAAAAGAGGGCTGGTTCTCACTGTGGGGTTTTATTAAATTACACGAACTTATGCACCAGTCGCAAAATGGACATCAATATGGCGGCATCAGCGATCTGTCAACTCTAGGTTTTATTTTACTTATTTCTAAATCGCAGACGCCTTCAGCATTTACAATTAAGTGCCTTTAAAATACAATTGAAAGGAAAATTGTTTAATTTCGTATTAATTACAAAAGTTAAATAATTCTTACTGTCCTTTTTATTCTCAAGATTCGAAAGGGATTTCCCCACTCCCCCACATCCAAGTGGGTAACAAACCCTATCCTTCAAATTAGGGTTTGTTACCCACTCCCCCGCATCCAAGTGGGTAACAAACCCTATCCTTCAAATTAGGGTTTGTTGGTGCTGAATGGATTCAAATCCTTGAACTTATGATGGTTTCAGTTCTCGTCATTTGTATTCTAGGCATTGTATTGGCAATTTACAGAGAAGGTGCATGCTGCTTGCTCTTGAGAGTATTTGGGTTAGCTTCTCAGCTGCTGCCTCACTGAAACATTTAATCTAAGCAGGCTAAACTTTAATCGGTTTATAATGCGACAAAAGTACCAACGAATGTCGTCAGACACGAAAACGTGTTCAAGGTTTCCGAAATTTGATTCTATAGAGACCTCACAGCATGCTAAAATATAATACACTTACACCAATTTTAATTAAAAGCGACCTAACCTCGTTTAACTCTCGGTCGTGCAGGTTCCTTTGCCTGCATATAAACCTAAGGCCAAGAATATCTCAAAATTATCTCACTGCCTTGAGTTTTCGGTTCAATGTCCATCTGGAGAATTCAAAAAGATGAAATTCTTATGTTTAAACTGACGAATTTTCATTGGTATCATACAGCCTAAAACAGTTAAAAAGAACCTACTGCAGAAAGCGTTAGCTTTCGTTTTTCTTGCTTTGCACCATATTCTTGGCCTTATGCTGGGAAGTAGGATTTTCTTAGCGTCACTTTACCGGTAAAACGCCATTTTAATAAATTATGTTTTACCAGTAGAGCGACACTAAGAAAAAATACACCATTTGTAAAGGAACAAACGAAACTTAGAGCTCAGAAAAAAAAGCTATCGATTGATGTTTATTTTTTGCAGCCAAATTTACTCAAACACCTGAACACGATGATTACCGTATTCGGATACAAGTACCCTTGTATCACTCAAACCTGCCACAGAGATTGGAAAATTAAACTGCCCTACTCTATTTCCCTGTGTTCCAAATTTTGTCACAAACTTGCCATCCAGTTCAAACACCTGAACTCTGTGGTTGTATGTATCACAAACCATCACATGCCCTAATGTATTAACAGACAAGCATCCTGGGATGTTAAACTCCCCGTCTCCCACCCCCTTCTTTCCAAATTTATACAAAAACTTTCCCTCTCTGTTAAAAACTTTGAGGCAGTTGTCGTCCCTATCCGACACTATGAAATGATTGTCATCGTATTGAACGCAGTGAATGGGAAAGTTAAAGGAGCCGTCAGTACCTATTTTTTGTAAGAACTCGCCACTAGGGGAAAAAATCTTAATTAATTTGTTGCCTGAATCAGCAACAATAATGTTTCCCTCGTTGTCTAGGGATAAACCATTGGGACAGGCCAGTTGGCGAACACGGTTCCCTTTCACTCCCAATTTACCCACGTACTCGCCGTTTCCTTTAAAGATTTGAATTTGATTGTTGCTACTGTCGGCTACAAGAACGTTACCATTTTTGTCAAAAACAATGCCACTTGGTTGGATAAATTGGGCGTCGCCAGAACCCTTTTTGCCAAATCCTCTGAGATAAGTCCCATTGTCATCAAACAGTTCAACTCTAAAGTTGTTACAGTCAGTAACTGCTATTTCATTTGTGTCATTCTTGACTGCCACGCCCCAGGGTCTGTCAAACGTTCCGTCAGATGAACCTCTCACTCCAAAGAAATAACTAGATCTGAACTCTCTGAGTTTCACTTGAATAACAAAAGGGCTTCCACGAATGTGCTCTCCATTAATCTTCACATGTGCCTTATATTTGCCTGCGTCTTTTAAAGAATAAGTGATCAGATATTTGCCATTACTCTGGTCCGTGATCGTGACATCAGACGAACAGTATTGGCCTCGTTCATCTGTAAACATAATTGCTATTTTGTCAAGTTCATTGTAGCGTATTAATCCCTCGGCATTTCTTGTGAAAACGATGAACGTCGCTTTCAATCCAGCTGTTGCTTCACTGAGTCCCTTTCCTTCGGCACTTGACTCTTCGGCTTGTGTCTCGGTCACTAGGACTTCTAAAGAACCAATTCCTTCCCTGTTTAAAGCCTGAAATATCTTTTCATTATGCTGGAAAGTGAAACATGGGAGGCCTCCAGACCCACGCTCTATTCTCTCTGATCGCTCAAGCTGATCCCATACTGAATCGAGTGATTTTTTAAGCTGCACGATCTCTGCAGCTGTACCTCGTTCCAACAGGGTTCTTGTTTTCTCAACAATCCTCTTTTGATTTTCGATTTCATTCTTTCTATTTTGCAAACGATCAAAGGAGTCTTTTGCCTGTTGCTCCATTGTCTTAATAACATACTGCTTCTTTGCCTGCACAACTGCAATAAGGTTATCGGCAAACCTCTGCACATCTCTTGTTAAGTTTGCGACTTGCTCCTGCACCTTAATGCGTTCCTCGTCAAGCTTAATCATACCGCCGAACTTCTCTTGTGTTTTGCGCAGCTGAGTGTCCACCATAGTACTGATTTTCGTTTTAAGCTCATTCGCAGCTTCGTTCAAAGGTGTCACAGGATGCCCCTGATGTAATGTTACAACACAAGTGTTGCACACTGCCAGTTCACAATTCTTGCAAAAAAATTTCAGTTCTTCTTTCTCATGGTGCAATTTCCTGCAGAATGTTGGCCGTTTCAATACGTCTTTGAAGTCGTCATCTCGAAAGTCTTTTAACGCCAGAACGCGGTGACTTTTGTTTGTCCTTATCGCATTGTGAGCGTTAATGCAATCTGCACACCAAAATGCAAAACACTGGAAACAGTAGAAGGTTTGAGAGCTCTTCCTGTCGCAGTTTCCACATTTCACCTGAGATGTATTACATTCTTTGATAGCCAAAGCGTCTAACATGCTGTTTAGGTAGAAACTGGTCGGCAGGTCGTTCAGATTTCCACCGTGAGAAATGTTTGACACCCTCTTGCACATTGGGCACGTTACAGAATCTTGTCTGCCTCCTGCTTTCTGTAGTTCGTGCAGACAAACCAGACAAAAACTGTGTAAACATTGCAGTTGTTTTGGATCTGTGAATGGATTCTTACACACCGAACAAGATACTTCCTCTCGAAGATTTTGTAGAAGCCTCTTGATATCCATCGCTCTTCAGAAGAAACACATCAAAATATTATCTCGAATGTTCAGGATTAAACATTCTTATTCTGAAGAAAAAGTACTTATGCCACAGCTAAACCAATCAGCGTTGAGTCTTGTACATATTTTACATGGTGTTTGCTTTTCCGGAATGTCAAGTGAGCAAGAAACTTAGATTAGTTGGGAGACATATAATGCCCTAAAACGCCATTAGGTGACCTTAAGAAGGAAGTGTTTGTTTCGTATGAAGGTATAGAGGTTGTCCCCCATTTAAAACATCAAAGTGCCTCAGTACGACAAAGCGTGTTGTTTTGCATGTTGTTCTTATTACGCTAGGCTACACACAATGATACCAATAAGTTTTGCATAACTAGAACGAGAGAGAAAGAATGGATTTGCTGAAGCGTGTATGTGATTTGTTTCAGAACTTCATCTCATAACAGTTCTAAGCTTAAAACATTGACTCGGAGTCAGTTGAAACCAACAGAAACTGAAGAAACACGTGCAGACTTATTCAACTTCGTGCTATAGGAAGGGAGGATAGAGCAGCCACACTGCCATTGTAAAGAACTAGAACTCTTCTTAGTTTACATTTCAATACATTTTTTCTCCATCTCCTGTGGTAAAACAAATTATTTTGACGGTTGAACTCTAAGGGGGGTCGCCTGCATCCATCGTCAGTTTCACGGGGTAGCAGAGGGTAGTAGATTACCGCCGACCAGTTAGCTCAGTTGGTAGAGCACTTGACTACCGTGCGGGAGGTTGTGACTCTGAAAAGCCCCGTGGGGACGAGCCACTAATGTATGTATGTATGTATGTATGTATGTTGTGGGTTCAAACCCCGGCCGGACCAACACTCAGGAGACAGTGTTGCCTTTGCAATGACATCTACAAACGGTTAGACTTTCTAGTCTTCTCGGATAAGGACAATAAAATGTAGGTCCCGTCTCACCATACCTGTTCCTTGTAATCTGTAGGACGTTAAAGAACCCACACACTGTTCGAAAAGAGTAGGGGACGTTGTTCCCGGTGTAGTGGTCTATCTGATCATATTGTTAATAGTGTAATATTATACTCGAGGGCCGTATGTTAGAAAACTCTTATAGGGTTAATGCGTCACCTTCGTTAAATAAAGATAAGACAAGACAAGACAAGATTTCACCCACGCGTGAGGCGACATCACGGAATGGAGGGGGGACTTGGCTACTAAGTTGTACCGCGACTGATATTTCGTTGAAGTTCTCATCGATCTCTATCGCAGTCAGAAGCTGCAATGAACAGCAACGTAACAGAGGAATTGGACACAGGATGTCAGTGATGGTGGTTTGTGACAGGGATCAGTCCCACCCCACCCCACCCCTATAAACCCCACTCTTTATCAAAGAACTCTGAGAACGTACGGGGCAATCAAGTTATTTAATTTTAGCTATGAAAATTACTCAAAAGCAGTCTACGTTAACAATAGTTTATAAAAGGTCGTACAAGATCTTCCTACAATATAGGCACATTCAATTCTAATATGCAAGTCAAACCCTGCAAGTTACTGTCTGTAGATTAGATAGTTAATTTATCAAGAACCTGTTATAAAATGCTCCCTCGGCAATTACGTACGATGGTTTATCAAACCGCCTGTGACAATCACTATTTTTTCTCAAAAACTGAATCCCGCCTGGGATTTTAATGAACAAGGGGGCAAAAGGATCTCCTTTCAGACAACAGGAGATATCTGCGAATTACTGTATTCTTAGGGAACTGGGGTACCTCTTACTGAATTGCTAGAAACAAGGGAACAAAAATTAGGGAGCAAGTGGTTTTATCAAAGGGGAACAAGAGAGAAAATGCAAGTGAGCATGGGAACATGTAACCCTCCAGCCTGGAAGGGGCTCGGAACTTAGACACAAGACGGAGGGCGTATGAGTAACTACTAAAAATAAATTTATTTCAGTAGTAATTCACCTTAGAAGGCCTCAAGTAACATATTAATCAATAATCTGCGGGAGAAAAAGTTAACACTATTTATAAAACTTGAATTACCTTCTCAAATAATGGCTGTCAGACACAAAACTGAATGTGAGTATAATGTCTATGATATCAACGGTTGTATCACCTTGAATGGTAAAAATGCCTATTTGTACGACAGTACATTACTTTTGCACTTAATTCCATGCACAAATTGAAGAAATAGTAAAAGTGCAGCGTGCAACCATCGAGTTATGGACGCACGCGGGAGGCTGCTAAGCACGAAAGAAGCGTAAGAGAAGCTCAAGGCGCAGCCCAGAGCCGCATCTCTCCCCAGCTTCTTGAGCGCTCAGCAAACCTCCCAAGTGCATCAATAAGTCGATGGTTGCACAGCGTTTACCAAGAATTCACAACTTTTATACTGGTTAACAATCTGACGTGAGCGTGCAACCCATGGCCAATGGCTCGCGCGTATAGGCCAAGGATAGCGCGCGCTTTCCGAAAGCAACATGTTATAATGAAGTATTGTTATAAATCCTCTCACACTCGTTGATAACTGAAGTCTTCGCAATAAAGCTTGCACATTTTCAAGCTCTTTACATAAACATGACCTCGACCATTGTTTCACCTATTAGGAATTGGCATTTTAGTTTTGGGAGGATTGTTTAAAGCTTCCCTGAAACTGAGATAACTTGACACACACACACTTTGGTGTTTGACACTCTCTACCTAAAAGTTAAAATATAAGTTATACATACTGACTCACCACAGCACTATTTGCAATTTTAGACGTTTAGTGAAAAGCCTCCCCCTTCCCCATCTGCAATGTTGATTTCAAGTTCATAGCCTGCCAGTGCTTTAACAACATGACAGAAGGGCAGGAACGGCGAGGAGGGGGGGGGGGGTGGGCTTTGAGACTATCACTTTTGTTATTTGTCTGAAAGGTTTCACTGTAGTTGCTGGCTGACAATTACTTTTTCTGATGTCCCAAAGATTTTCTGCCAGCATTGTGGGTCCCACCAGGCTGACCACACACACAGGACAAAGTTCAAACACACATGTTGCATGGGTTGCTCATCAAAATTTAAAACCATGAAACATTACTTAATTGCTGTTGCTACATCAAGAGGCCATGAAATGTTTAAGTTGCAAATCCCAACTACATATGGGACCAAAAACAGAGCAAATTTATGTGAGTCAGTTTTGACACTGGGTTTGGCATAAGTCGGCTCATAAACACTGTGAGCACAATGCACTGTTTGCTTAGTTTTTCATTCAATGCAGCTTTCTGGCCTTCAATGTACCATTTTGAAATTTCATGACAAACTCACTCACTACATCTTTGGTCAACTCACCAGCATCACAAAAATACATTTTTTGGGACGGAATGTCCAGTATGACAAGGATGTTGTCATCATCATCTTGAACTGACGCAAATTGTCGCAGGCTATCATCTACCTGATCATTTTTTGTGTAGAAGAAATACAAAGGTGGGTCCTCTCCTTCGCATTCTGCATCTTTGAAACACTTTTCAGCAATGGGCTTAGTGGTTTCTTCTGCAAGTCTTATTGAGGATTCTTCTCCATCTTCAAAATTGAAAATAAAGAATAACTTAAATTTTGTCCTAGCTTTTGATCATCTTCAATGCATGTTATTACCTATTTACTGTTAGTAACACCTGTAATGCCCTGAACTGTCACCACTCATACTGTGATTAGCCATTCACTAATGATCAACTAACACACTGACACATCTGATGTAACAATCAACTAACAGACAGACACATCTGATGTTATGATAGACTATAGGACAGACACATCTGATGTCAAAGGAAAAATCATTGCATCATTCTGCCAATAGGTGAACAGCCAACAAAGAAAACATCTTGTGTGCAGTCTTGTATAAACTGTCCAGCTGGCTCCACGTATCAATCTGGTTAATTAAAAAACTATTATGAACACTCAACGTTTCTACTGACCTGTAAAATATATCAAGCATGGTGCTTCATTCACCATGCTCACTGTCATTTCGCAAAGAAGACTGAGAGGCTTTTGTTTCCAAGGGAAGTCCTATGGAACAAGCCACAAAGCATGCTTACTTTACCAGTTCCTGGGATCAGGGCCCATTAATCTCTGAGAACACCATCTTTGTACATAACAGGGGACAAGTACATTCATTCCACCAGAAGACGAACAACAAAAATTTACTGTTATGGAATGGTTTGAAATTGTGATTTGTGGGGAGAGTAAATTTTGGTACAATGTAGCTGGATTTTACTTGTTACTTTCTTTTTTGGAGGAAGAGGAGGGTCCAATAAAAGAGAAGACCTTTGGTAAAGAAATGTTCTGGGTAACAGACATGGTACATGTAACCAGCTAAAACAAACAATTTTTGAAAGGGTCAGGTGTATTAAAGATTTAGATAAATACAACAACACACAAACATAATCTAAGTTTACTCAAGAAATTTAGTGAAGAAAAGTGGAAAATATTTAGTACCGGTATATGGACAGATCAACTAGCAGAAAAAAGGAATTGAAAATTTAAGCTACAGATAAATTGTTCCATTAATAGCTTGCAATGATGCTTGATCTGAACTTTTTCTTAAATTGTTTAAGTGACAGAAGCTTAATGTTACCACTGATAGCATTCCAGATTTTAGCACCCTGATATCTAATATTAAAGATTCCACAGTTTGTTCTGGTTTTGGGTAAAGCATAAGTCATTCTAGAGGAAAGTCTTGTATTGTAATTGTGAGTTTCGTTTACCAAATTGAAAAAACATCAATATTAGAAGGAAGACAAATGGTCTTATTCTTGTTTTGTCTTCCACACCATGAGCATTAAGTTCTGTACCTGATCAGGGAAAACACTGGGCAATTTTGTGAAGTGATTATCAGGTTGCGAAAGGTTTACTGCCACATATCACTGTTATAATGGATGAGATGGCATATGCAGTATTATCTTTTTCTAAATCATCTGAGCAGGCTGGAATCCTAAATCCTCAAATTGAATTGGCTAATCACACACATGTGACCGGTCCAGCTTTTTCATGATATTGCCAACAGGCCAGATTTTTTCCCCTGTTGTAGCGATTTCCTATATCTTTTCTTACTGGGTGGGAGGTCCATATAGGGAAAAAAGACCTTGGGCACAGTATGGACCTTCTGCCTGGTAAATAACATTTCTGTGAATGTAGAAACTATAACAATAAGCTGCTGAGAAAACCAGGTAGGTAACTCTTCTTTCTGTTAACCTATTCAAATGGTGTTTAATTGGCCTTGCCAGTCTTTATAAACTGTTTGTTCTTTACCAAGAATGCATACTGTAATTAATACATAACACTTGAAGCATACATCAAATTTTAAGTAGATATGATAATTCAAGAGACTTACCTCCCCTTCTGGGTCTCCCATAACAAAACCACGCCCATTTGTACAGATCACTTTACGATTCTCATCCAGGAGGATAAGGGTTGGTATTCCTATACACAAAGAACAATAATAACTGAGGCTTGTTTTGACTACAAATTATATGCAAGTCCTTTTTCCTGCAGTTTGTTTCAATTTTAACACAATTAAAAAATGTTGACTTAATTATTACTGTAAAAGGGCTTGGTATCAAAGTGTGACAAGTAAATTTTGCGGTTACTTTTTCACTTTGCCCCAAAATCCCTGATTGTTTGGGGCAGACAGGCTTCTTTTCATTCCGTTATCATAACCTTGCATTTTGTTTTGCCATTTCTCATTACTTTTTCAACAAATAAGGCATGTAGGGAACGAAGTCAGCTTTCAGTCTTCAAAATTAAAGAGAATGCCGACAGTGTTTTCTCAATGTGTCGCTATACGGCTGGTTCCACAAGAGGGTAACATGTAATTGGCTACTTGAGAAGGCTAGCAGGGCTTATCTTGCTGGCTCAGGATTTCCCACTTTTGCCCGCAAAACAAAACAAAAAAGCCATATTATGATCCTTTATTGACCAAGCTTGTTTGGTCAAGATGGCTGGATATTGACCAGTCATTCAGTTTTTACCTTTTTCATTTTTATTGACCTGGACTATATCTTGGTCACTAAAAATGAAAAAAAGTTCTAATTCAACCAATTTACAGCCATCTTCGTCTCAGGTTACACCTTGAGATAAAAGCAAAAAGTTCCTCTATCCATAACAACTGTTATCCACCATAAACTGATCAATCAATAAAGAAAGTCTTACCCTGAACTCCAAAATGTTTTGACAAATATTGTCCTTTTTCACTTTTAAATGGAAGTGCTAACCATGGCATGCCACCAAAGTACTCAAGATAGCTTTCTTCTGTTCGATCAGAGCTCACAAACACAATCTCAAAAGGCTTGCCTTTTGCCACAAGCTTACTGTAAGTCTCAATCAACTTTGGAGTAAAACTTCTGCAGGGAGGGCACTACAGAAAAGGATATAAAAGAAATAAAGGAGATAACTGTCTTTACTAAAAACTCAAATGTTTCCCAAAGTATATCAACCTACATATGTTGTGGTTCAAATTTATCACACCCCAATTGTCACACATTGTCACACCCCAAAACAAAGGACGATAAAATTTAAACCAGGAATAAAATTGAACAACAACACATATATCAGTTACCTGATATCAGTGATTCTTCACTTACCCAGTGTGCAGAAAAATACAGGCCTATCACTTTTCCAGAGAGATCTTCCCATGATTTCGATTCATTCTTGTTGTTCACTAGCGTAATTTCTTTAAACAGTTCGCTGATTGATTTGGGTCGCCATGGAAAGTTCTCTCCTTCGGGATCTTCCAAAACCGAACCACGACCATCTTTAGTAATTACTTTTGCATCTTTTCCATCTAGCAATACAAGCGTTGGGATTCCTTGCACTTTATACTTGGATGAAAGCGTTTCCTGAAAATTACAAGAATGCAACACTTAACAATCACCATTCTTAAACATTCCACTTATGAATTCCTCAAGGCAACATTTTATTACAAAAACGATGCATTAGCGACAAAGTCATTATACATTCAAAACTACAGACTTTTGAGCGCGCCACATTTTATCACGATATAAAATTATATTCCGACTTATTTAGTACAAGGACAAAACCTAATTTAAGTCAAAAATTGAGAACCAAACAGTGACGCATAAGCTACACGGATACATTAGAATATATATTACAAACAAGCTAAATACCGATATTGATCAACAAACAACAACGGTTTTCCTTTTTCATAAGCTCGAGAAAGACTTTCGTTTCTACGTATCTTGTTATGACAACAATGTGTTATTTGGGTTACCTATAACCGAAAGAAGAAGACACATGGCCATGGCTAACCTATTAATCAATAACAACTCCAAGACAACCAGTAACGACTGCATCAATTTCAGTTTCTTGCAAACACAGGACAGAAAGAATTAACTCTATTAAAACCTATTGTTCGTAAATATACCTGTGAAATCCTTCGTTCATAGATATGCAGCACTATTTCATTGCAGCAGAACACACACGCTGTAATAACTTGGAGTTGAGTTGTTCGAGATTAAACAATCGAACGATTGAAGTAAAAATACACAGATGAAGGCAACATCCGCGTTAAAACGCTTCAGTGAAAATGTTGACTAATTTAGACAGCTTGCGTCTTGTCATTCGTTACTACTTATCGGCTAATCGTGAAAGTAAACCAAAGTAACGAGATTGTGAAATGTAACGGTTTTAAAAGACCTCTAATATGACATCTTACCTTCTTATTACGATCAGCAAACGGCAGCGCCAACCAAGGCATTTCTTGGTAATACTCCTTGAAATCAGCCTCAGTTTTGTCCGAACTAACAAAAACTACCTCCAAATTTTTATCCGCTCGGTGACGTTTGTAGAAGTCTGCGAGTTTCGGTGTGAAACCACGGCATGGTGGGCACCAATGCGCAGAAAAATAGATACCAACAGTTTTGCCCTCTCCGCAAATCTCTGATGTACTCACAGTACTTCCATCCTTACCGACCAAGGTCTCCCCCAGCAAGCTTTTAAATTCGTCAGCCATGATGAGTTAAACTATCACCCTTCAGCTGTAGGTTGTCAGCTGGAAAACGTGCACGACAACGATGACTTTGCAGGCCTGTGGCTACAACTGTGTGCTCGGGCCTCATGGGTAACGCTATCGTGACGTCAAGATCAGTAGATATTCTCCCTGCATGCGAAATGTATATGGGTTATTGACGAAGCGTGAGGTCAAGATGGCTGGATATTGGCTAAGTTCTTTCTTTTGCGTTTTTATGGACCGAGACGAAGTCGAGGTCCATAAACACGCAAAAAAAGAACGAGGCCAATATCCAGCCATCTTGACCAAACAACCTTGGTCAATAAAGGATTTATTATATGGGATAAAAAAACAAAAAATGATCCGTGTACGTGTTTATTTTCAAGGACTGAAAAGGAAGCCCGTAACATGCAAAAATCAAGTTTTCTCGTTTTCCAGCTCCATCGATACACAAACCACTGTCACGGAAAAGACTTTTTAGGGAAAAACTAAGAAAGAAAATTTTGGTAAACCGGCTTTCTCAAATCTCAAATCTTTATTTTAACACGGTAAAAATTCATCAGGTTTTTTTTGTTACATATAAAGTATAAAACTACATAAGAATATTTAACAATAATAAATACATATTTAAAAAGTCTCTTAAAAATACTACTCAAAATTACACTAAACTATACCTGTTTTCCATGAATGCCGTGTATCTAACTTTATTAACTAAAATGAAAGTTTAGCAATTGCTTAAAACAATTTAGAGATTTCTCTTGCCTAAGATTGCAGGGCAGACTGTTCCAGAGAGTTGCACCTCTATAGCTAAAGCTCCTTTTTAGGTAGTTGGTTCTTGGTAGAGTCCCTTAAGACATAACCTGACGTATTGCGCTCAGTAAACATAGAGGATAAATAGTCAGGAGCCAGATCATTAAGAGCTTCGCCTCGGATGAATTTTCCTTGCGGGACAAAGCCCTTACCCCGAGCGGGCAAGATAGCTCCATCTTGCCCGCTCGGGTAGCCAATCACAGCGCGAGATTCGGTTCATCTTGCCCGCTCACGGAGCTAGTCATATAATAAGAGGTATTATCGTGCATTGCACCATTCAATTACGTCAACGTACCATTCAATTGCGTACAGGGCACTCGTGGTAGGTATATACATGAGATCTCTGCCCAACTCCATCCTGTCTTTTTTTTTAAGGTTCGGGCAAACTTGCCTGCGGGCACATTGAAAACGTCATGAAGCAATTCATCACTAACATGCAGAAAGCCGCATCGAAGAAAAAACAATTCGTTTTGAACAACAACGAAGGCGGAGACAATAAGCGCTCGGCTTCATGGTAAAACTTTAAGTTGTACAAAATAATCGAGCGAATTTCGGTTAATGCAGGCAGCAAACTGTTCTTCCAGTCCTTTCTCCCGCTTAGTCCATTCATCTACCTCGTTCCCAGGGACGGGAAGGAGAGGACGGTGGGAACACCGTTGTCCATTTATTTGTACTAAATCCCAAGTGACCAGAGCGTAGCTTCTCCTTACGGCATCAATACATTATCGACACAATAGATAACGAGAATTTAGAGACATATCAGCTGAATTATAATGCATGGATTGAAGGTGGTAAACTAAAATGCAGGGAAATGTGGAGAACTCACTGAGGAGTTACTACTCGGATTGTTGGAGTAACAGGGTTTATAATACAAGCCGAGAAATTTCGGAGATTTGATTGGATGATAGTATCACTATTTCCGCGTAATAGTGGTATAAAATGTAACAGCAAAATTGGATGGTATAACAACGTTACCATGACAACAATGAACACAATTACCTTTTTAACTCGTGGATACGCGAAGCGTATTTGCGAGTTTTTGTGGGGACTCCGATATGCAAATTGTCACTCACTCACTCACTCACTCACTCACTCACTCACTCGCTCACTCACTCACTCCAGTGTAGACACACTTCGTAATTAGTCGGATAGAACTCGGGGGCACCGATATGAAGACGACAATTGTCGTGACCGAAGTCACGGAAGTCTGTTGATGAAAGTTCACGCTGAAAGTGTATTGTACCGTTGCCAGAGTTTGTAATGATTTTGTAGCTTAAGAGGACGATTAGCGAGGCCCTGTTAGGGGTAAATTTCGACAAGCAACATGGCCTTGAAACGGCGACATAAAGGACCTGAAATGGCGACGAACGACGAGCCGCTCACGGGAAATTACGACAGCGACCTTCGACCTTCCGAAATTGCGACGTGAAAAGGTTTGAAACTCAGACGCGCGACATAAAGAACCTCACTAACAAGGCCTCATTAGCGATCTTACTAAAATCAAAAGGAGTTTAAATGTTTCCAGTTAGGACAATGACCAACTTGGAGACTGAATTTCATGAGCCTTTTACTCGGCCAGGCGCTAAACGTGAACAGATGATAACTATTCGCTTTTCCGACATCGACCGCCATCGACCGCCCCCAAGATTACAAGCAGTATATGAATTTCAGTTGGCTCGAAAGTGATCTGAAGATGAGAAAATCTCTTGCTAATGTAGTAAGCTTTGGTGAGAACTCATAGAGCGAAATTAGCACTTGAATGAGAACTTATATGAGCGAAATGAGTACTCGTTATTGAACGAAACTACTATAAATTGACGAATCCATGATGTGAAACCGAAGAACTTCTGTGGCCAACCTGGATAAGAAACATCGCATGTAGGACTTTTCTACTGATTTAAGTGTTAGTACTAACAGGAATGGAGTTGTAGAAGTATTGGGACGGCCAAGAAGTATGTCAACATTTACTTGTAAATATGGAGGCGGCTGCCGTGACGGAGAACCACGAAGGTTACAATGTAAGAAAGTCATTGAAGGGTTCGAAAACAGTAAGTCATGTAGAAAATGTATTAAGCGTTATATTATATGCAATACACCACACGCCGTTACAATGAAAAGTTTTCTGTGTATTGATTTCCGAATTTACCTTGAAGTGAACTAGATTGTGTTGAAGTAGACATGTTGGAAAAATAGGCTTACCTGTTTTGCTTACTGTTGTGTGACTCATATTTACATTGTAAAAACAAGAAGTTATAAGGATAAGAACAAATATGTATTGCTGTATTAATGATGGCAAGTGTGATTTTTGTAAGTGCAACGCTGAATATATATACCACTGATAACCTAAAATGAGATGGTAATGTAAATAAACTAATTCAACTTGATAAAGGATTGAGAGTCTTAAGGATTTTAAGATCATCACTAACATACTTTGCAAAAATGCAAGAAAGACTTGTTTGGTATGATTCGTC
Organism: Ricordea florida; assembly: GCA_949710005.1. Lineage (NCBI taxonomy): Eukaryota > Metazoa > Cnidaria > Anthozoa > Corallimorpharia > Ricordeidae > Ricordea > Ricordea florida. The sequence continues at coordinate 415,695 of OX453277.1, read as the reverse complement.
AGCTGGGCTATCCTACATGGTTTTGTTCATTATCAGCTGCAGAATCAAGGTGGATATTTCTGTTGAATACATTGAACAGACTTGTAGACAACAAAAACTATAATGATGATAAAACTGACAATGTCATGGCAACAAAATTCAGACCTTATTCAGAAGGACCCTGTTACATGTGTTAGAAACTTTGAACTCACAGACAGTGAGCAGCAGGATACCAGAACTACATTTGGTTTCGGTGCCATTTAATCCTGTACCCTTATGTTAAGTTATCAAATTTTTTAACAACTGTATGCTTGCCACCTGCCTTATAACTGATGCCTAGTGTAGTCAAATGATTGGCGTCATGTACTCACTGTATGTTTATTTCAAAAAGCTACTCAGCTCCCTGGTCACTTTTATGTTGTGATTATAGATTATTAAAATTTTCTTCAAGTTCATTCAATCACAACTCTGAAAAAACACCTCGGTAATTTTTAAATTATTTCTTTTTTCTCTGTTTTGTAAACATATCCACGAGTTCACCATAGTCCTACTTTGATTACTTTTTTTTTCCAACTGAAAATGGCGGAGATTCGCGGAAATTTCGGTGAAGAAATACAAAAGCTCGCCGAAAAAGCAGTAAATGACAATAAAGTCAAAACTATTAAGACGTGGATGAATGTTTGGAAGTCGTGGACAGAAAGCAACGGCCTCAACTCAACGACGACATTGTGAGATACGAAGCGAAACAAATAATAGCATGACCTGTACATGGTATTTGGCAATAATACCGGCTCGTAATATTTCGATTCTCCAAATACCACTCCCCGCTTCGCGGCTCGTGGTATTTTGGACAATTTTGAAACTTTTTTTTTTTAAGATTACTCGCGGTATTATTGCCAAATACCACTACAAGTCATGCTATTACCTATACTAATCAAGTAACAAAAACGCACTGAAGATAAAGAAAAGAAAAGATTTTATTTATCCCATTTAAATGTCTTGAATGGTTTGCCTAATAACATAAATCTATCGGTCGGCCATTCGTTCACTGACGTGGATCGCTTAAGATATCGGTAATCAGTACAATAGGATTACCCCGCACCAGGAGTCAGGGAGAGGACTGGAACTGAATTTCCTTAACACCCCACAGCAGTGCTTGGTATGAGAACACAAGAAACTGGATAAATCAAACGAGTTGATTGAGTAAGTTATACCACCGTAAGGTAAGAAGGAGGTGCTGACGTTTCGAGCGTTAGCTCTTGGTCTTGATCTTGGTATGAGAAGACTGATTGCCGTTTTAGCAGGAGACCCCCAGGAAGATTCTTCCCCCCTCTATGGGTGGGTGGCTTTCCACAACTGACGTTTTAAATGATTCCAGTCCTCTCTCTGACAAATTATGAAGAGAACCACTAGTCTCCCTTGGCTGGTTTTAGGGCCTGCCTCCTCTGCTCGTCCAAACGCTTTGCGTAAGCCTGGGCCATAGAGTTGATAATGGAAAGAAGGAAGTACAGGATCATGCCGATTACAAGCTTTTCAAATATCCACGCCAGGATATTAGGCTCCTGTAAAGGGAAAGAAACCAGCCGTATACGTGAAGAAAGAATGGCACCGTCCAATTTAAAATGCACGTGCAGAACATTGAAGAGAATAATTGTTTTAATGCATACCACTGAAGCAACCTCGGTGACATTTCTCGAAAACAGCTGGAAAGCGAGAATTGAATGGGTTACCCAAAGGGGAAAGAGGAGTGTCCCAATATGCGAAGGGGAGAGGGGTTGGGGTGCTACCTTCGTACACTGACTTAGGGGGGGGGGGTACCACAATGGATACTAGCTGGAAGCATACAGTACGGTAAAACGACTTTATTTCACGTTGCTCATGTTAGGTAATCAGATGAATACGGAACATAATGTTGTTACCTCAAAGACACTGAAATGATTTAACACCTAGTTATCATAATCAAAATACAGGTGATAACATGTTACTTACAGAAGAGAATAGCTACTCTGATTGGTGAGGAAAGTAGCTTGGAATAGTGTTTCAAAGAACGTTCACAATATCTAGAAAAAAAATTACGAGGCTGAGAAATAACAGGCAAGCTATACTTACCGATATGCTAGTTGCCTGGTCAGCTGTACGGTGCAGCTTTTCTTTTTGCTTTTCTAACGCAATCTTGAAAGGTTTCTGAATATAGGGACCCACCTTGGGAATGTCACTAACGAAGGAAGGAAAGAAAAAAAAAACAAAAAGATACCATCTTCAAGATGTTATCAGAATTACATCGGACAAACTATTCGACAGATTCAGGCCTGCAGTACGGGTGCACATTTTCCATTAAGACAGATGACAGTTTTAAGCCATCTTTAAATGAACACCTTTCATACACTTTTCAACAATCTTGGGACACAGGCAAAAAACGCCCATCTTCAAGAGACTTGGCTTTAGATCTTCGCGGCTTAACTAATGAGGGTTACTCATTTCTTCAAACAAGCGTAGCATCAACTATGTCTGTCTGCTTTGATACTGTAAAAAATAGATGACGTTTCTTTAACTCTTTTTATGTACAAAGTTACGAACCATATTTTTACTCTACCATAAAAATCCGACTATGGGAATACAGCAAACGAATCTATATATGTGGTATACAGCATCGTTGAGAGGAAAGACAGCGTTAAAACGAAAAGGTGCGAACGGTTTAGACAGAGCGCAAATGGCGAGATTTGGGTGGAGAAACTTTACCGTGGCTTTACTCACCCGACAAAAGACAAGACTGTCTCCACATAACGCTTGCTAAATGCTAAAATAACAAATGTTTTCTGAAAATAAAAAAGAAAAAAAAACAAACGCAACGGAAACAAAATATAAGTCAAAATGCATATAAAAAAGTCACATGAGTTGATAAGTTACAAGTAACAGTGCTCAGTGTTGCTAGTCCCACTCAGTGGTTCAAAGAGCAGCCCTATAGGCTACTTTAGCTAATCGGAGGTTTGTCACGCAATGCTTCTCCCTACACTGGTTCTCAACCACCCGGGATGACAGAGAAGCGTTGCGTGACAAGCCTGACAGAGGCTGCGAAAGAGGTCAATCAGAAGTAAAGTCAGGGCAATTCTTGTCTGACACTTCGGAACCATGGTCACTTTGTCCAATAATTACCACTGCGCGTTAACTTCACCTAGGTGACAAAAGAAATTTACACTTAACAACAATATTTGCATTTCCAAACACAAATAGAAGGGGAGAATTCGGGTATATCAGAAACCGAAAAATCGAAGAAAAAATCTTCCAAAACCGCAAAACCGATCTAAAATACAGCCAAAACTCTCAATGCCCCCCTCAAATAGTGGTATACAAAGATAGCGAGTAGGCGAAGTAAAAACCGATCTAAAATACAGCCAAAACTCTCAATGCCCCCCTCAAATAGTGGTATACAAAGATAGCGAGTAGGCGAAGTAAAAACCGATCTAAAATACAGCCGAAACTCTCAATGCCCCCCTCACATAGTGGTATACAAAGATAGCGAGTAGGCGAAGTAAAAACCGATCATACAGCCAAAACTCTCAATGCCCCCCTCAAATAGTGGTATACAAAGATAGCGAGTAGGCGAAGTATCATGAGCTGACTGTCTTCGTTCACAGCCCTCATTACCAGGGTCATGCTAAGACAAAACTACCGTATGTGGTTTCAGTATCACCCCGTAAGAAATCCTGACTAACTCGCAAGCGATTCCAGGCGCTTGATGCAGCGACATGTTAAGTAAACAACAAATATATAAATAATGATATATCCTGGCACCTGTAGATGCATTTTTATTACAGCCTTGCCAATGAGAGTTGCTCCAAAGAATGTCCAGAAAGGTACAAGACAATGGCCACATGTTATTCCAGCTAAATCAAACAAAGGATTAGGAACCTGCACGCAAAAAAGAAAGGATTCGTCAGAAGTTCTGTAGAATACGTATGCAGAATGATTATACAATACAATAATTTTATTAGACAATACAAAAATGGCTTTTCATGCTAAATTCACAATAATTATGTAATAATTAAAAATAGAAATTGATAATGAATTACGTCAGTATATAATAATCAGATATAAAACCAATGATCTATAGCTATTAATACTAATAATAACAGTGACCCTCATTTGTTGAGATACAATCTTACAGATCCCTTGAATGACTAAGTGAAAGATGTTGTTCTTCGAGTATTTCTAAATCATTCCACAACTTAAGCACCTTGAAAAAGAACGACCACTGCGCAGTAGATGTTCTGCACATTGGAATGTTCAGGTTGTCTTTATGTCTTATGTTCTAGGCATGAGATTCGGATCTTTTGCTTTTCTTGCCAAACAATGATTGTGGGGCGAGTCCATTAATATTTTAAAAACCTGACAAACAACCCTTAAAACTTAGCTGATCCTTGATAGATAACCAACCTAGCACGTTCAGAACTGGCGAGATATGGTCATATTTTCTGGCCACGAAATTCTGTAAAAGTTGTAACTTATTGATATTTTGCTTTGAAGTACCAGCCCATACAGCAGAGCAATAAAAGAGTTTACTGGAAACTAGGGAGTTCAGAATCACGAGGAGAACTTCTTTAGTGAACAGGTGACGGACTCTATTTATCCTGCGGAGGCTGCCAAGTAGAGATGACATAAGTGTTGTAATATACTGATATAAAGACAACTTACAATCAAGTATGTTCCCAAAATTCATCACTAAGAGACACAAGTATCAAGCTGCACGTGTGCCATTAACATGCAGTTCAGTGGAATACAGTGAAATCAAAAGGCATGTCATCATGTGATACATACATACATCTTTATTTGGTAATGCAGGTTACAGAGAATGGGCAAGACCTAAGTTGTGATGTGGACCTGCCTAACTATAAACATTAAACTAATACTAATATTTAGAACAGAGAGGATAAACTCTTCAAATAGGATATAATATACAAGATAAATATTATGGAAAAAAATATTGTGAATTTCTAGAATTGAATACAATGAATATAAGAATGCAAATCTAGTATTAATATAAATAATGAACATGTGTCTGAAAATATGATAAGTCCTCACTTTTCCTTGTGACACTGCAGCAACCCTAAGCAAAATTTAGGTTGTTCAGAAGGTGCTTATTCACTCTTAGCCTTATCTTGAATAAACCAAAATTTGGACAGTCCTTGACATGGTTAGGAAGGGGGTTCCATGCTAAGGCAGCCCTGAGTTAACCTCTGTTTCTGGATTTGGCACTTTTAAAGTTCCAGCACACGTTTTTCATATCGATATGTTCAAAGACGCTTTACTTCAATTCTTCTATTTATTAATTACAATCAAAGTTTACAAAGGTTGACCACAGCACCAGGGTCTGTGTCTCCTACTCATTTTGAACAGTATCGTGGGGTCTTTAATGTCCCACAAGAACAGTGTTGTGAGACGGGGCCTACAGTTTGTCGTCCTTATTTGAGAAGACTAGAATGTCTAACCATTTGCAGATGTCATAAAGGCAGCACATTCTCCTCAGTTATTTTTTAAGACCTCGAGTGTTGGTCCGGTAGAGCTTTGAATTCACAACCTCCTGCTCGACAGGCAGGTGCTCTACCAACTGAGCTAACTGAGTGGTGGTTGAATCCGCCATCCATTCTTAATGATGCAGTGTGCAATTTGCAGACAATATGAAGGAAAGAGTAGAGCAACTAGGCATACACTGGTCCAATAATGTTACTGCATTGCAGTTTAATGGAGTACAGTACTGTGGTGTATTAGAGTGATATGAGGTACCATTCATGAAGCTTGAGTCAGTGTAACCATAATTGAATCAACATCAATGTGATATGGTGCAATGAGTAGTGGGCTAAATTAAAGCAGTGCAGTGCAGCACAATGCAGTGTATTCTGGTACACACAAATCATAAATACTTATCTCAGACCAATAACAAAATAAAAATATCAAGCAAACAAAATAACTTACAATACATCAACCACAAGCAGTATTAAGTACTCACCGATGCACAAACAAGTATACCAAAGAACCCAACTCTCTCTACTAAGTCAAGAACAAACTTTTTCACTCTGGTCCAGAGACTTTGATCGGCAAGAGAAGTCAAACGCTCCAATTCCTCAACTTCTTCCAGCTCCTCATCATCAGGATCAGTGCCAGAAAGACGTGCTTAAATCCACAAGAAAATATTGATAACATGCTCACTTATTAATGCTGCACAAGAACACAATGAAAAACTGTCAAAATTAAATTCCTGATTGATTTGGTTCCTTTGACAGAAAATTGGCTAAAGAATCTCAAACCACTTTCTTAACTGACCAGAGATAAAACTAAAAAGTTGTCACAAACAGGGTTGATACAAGTTCTTTCATAGTGTATCACAATCATGCACACAGATTCTACCCACTAACAAACATTGCCAACTATTTTACCTGCTCTAGCCATGAAGTATGGAGGAAGTTCTCCAATGGCAGTACCAGCACCCTAAAAACAATAACAGTACAGCAATAGAAAAGCAATAAGTATTGAGAAAACATGTGGCTAATACTTGGCTGCTACACTAGCAACTATCATGAGTTCTTTGTTTACTTAAAATAAATGCAGCTTATTAGAAAGTCTAGTTTTTCTCAACATTCTGAAAATGACCTTTTGCATGCTGATACATGTAGCTATAAAAAGAGTAAAAAAAGGATCTAGGAAGTGAGAAGGCCATAAACCAGGGCTACAGTCAAGACTTCACATGCTTTTTCTGGAAACTACCGTATTCACATGTAGAGGCCGCACTTTATTTTCAAATAAATTTTCGGCAAAATGGGGGTGCGGCCTATACATGGTATAACTAAAATCTTCATATGATTTAGTGAAAGGCCCTTTAAAGTTTTCTCATAATTCTTTGTACAACACAAGTGTATAGGCTTGGGCAGATATGGAGCTTTGATATTTTAGTCAGTCGCTGTTGAAACGAACATCTTGAAGCCTGAAAGCATCAGTCCGATCCTTGCACCTCACTGAGATATAAATCATTCAATCTGGAGGATAACCGAGAAATGATCCACGTATGTAGAATCTAACAGAACACGTGTACAAGTAGCGATCGCATGTCTCGCGTGCGACATGTTTAGAAATAGATTTGAGATTCAACATGGTTTTTTTCTATCCGATAATTACATTTAATTACAACTTAGCTTGGTTTCCAATGAAAACATAGTCCAAGAACATCAAACACTGCATAGAAAACGCAGCATAAACCCTCGTGTGAGTTGACACAATCCGCCGCCATCTTTGATTCAGTAACCTTAGCAACCCATAACAATTGTGCGTGAACGAAACGAATGTCTTGAAGTTTGATCCCTGCACCTCACTGAGTCAATAAATCTTTCAGAGACAATCTGAGGGCTCTAACTGTTTTTCATAACTGAGAAATGATTCATGTATGTGGAATTGCCAGAATCTCCGTCAACATATCTGTGACAATGCGAGTACAAGTGCACCTAAGTAGCGATCGCCTGTCTCGTGTGCTTATGTTTTCAATTGAATTTGAGATTCAACATTAATTTTTTTTGTCAAATAATTTATCTGTTATTCGTACTTACAACTGAGCTTGGTTTCCAACAAAGTCTGAGAACAACAAACACTGCATAGGAAACGCAACATGAACTTTCATGCGATCGAGTTGACACAGTTTTGTTTGTTCGATTGATTGCATACTGTGTTAGATTATTTATCGCGATGAATTTTGTCATATAAACAAATAACAATATCTTGGTGGTATTAGGCACTCGCCAGGCGTTTTTAAGAACGTGTGATTTTTTTTTTTCAAGAAAATATAGTCAAACCTCGGGGTGCGGCTTATACACGAGTGCAGCCTATACACATGCGAATACGGTATGTGAACTCTACAACATGCATGAACCAAAAGGCACAGAATTTAGGTTCAAAGTTACAAAATTTAATTTTGGGGATTTCAATGGAGACAGGATAGAAGGTACCAAAAAGGGACATGTATGTGACTTACCCACATAAAAGCCTCTACTCTAACTTTGCTCATTATTGTCCACATGTTCACTGTCGATGTGTGGTCATCATCAGGACACTGAATGCTAAATAAAGAAATCAAAACCAATAATCAGAAAACAAGCAAACAAAGGTTAGTTTATGTGTCTGTGGTGGCTCCACCTTTCCTTTAGTGCACACTCCTAGCAGGTTGCCTTGTTGTATCGCTGTACAGTGTACCTACCAAAGTACCCCGGTACTTTATTTTGCATGCTCATAATAATTATTGCTACAGTGCAGTACATACTCATTGGGGTATGGTGGCTCAGGAAAGTCTAATGTACTGCATTCCCAGGCTGCTAGAGTTACAGAAGCAATGTGAGGGCCCTGCAATGAAACACAACCAGTAAATAATATAGGACTTTGATTCACATTTTAATATACAGTCTACTTAGTTGAATCAATATCTTGTGTATGACATCTCAATTTCCTGGCATTTAAAAAGATTGTAAACAAGAGTAAATTATTTTTAGAATAAAACAAATGGTTTGGCACATTATATGACAACACATGTATGAAGAAACAAAATATTCTCATAACAAGAACATGAAGTACAGTCGGTTACATGTCCAAAAGGATTTATCATAGAACTTCTTCAATTATGCTAGTACACGTAAAACTCTATACAATACCTTGGTTTGTGTAAATTAGCAATGATGTTCTTACCAGATATAAGAGGAAGGTATGAAGTCCTGTACCAAGTCCCACAGAAGACAGAATGCCAAGCCCTACCCAGTATGCCCACCAAAACAGAACTGACTTGATGTGACCGAGTGACTAGGGAAATATAATAATGACAAAGTGATTACAAAATCAACTAAAGTAACTTCAAAGAACAATTACAACATCCAGTATAGATAAAATTCTTGGTGACACAAATGTGTAGCCAGTGATTGAAGTCTGCTAATACCTCTTACTAACTGAGTTTGAGGTCTGCACTGTAAGTTATGGACTGAGTTTCGGCCGCTTGGATGTATGGCCCAAGCGCAAAGCGTGCGGGCCATAAATCCAAGCAGAAAAAATGAGGATCTGTAACTTACAGTATGGACCAAGAAAATGAGGTATGTAAGATATTTATTACAATTTCTGGAGACATTTTGGCAGCCAAAACAAATTTTTCAATTTAGCGGGCCATATAGTGAAATACAGCCTGCTAAATTGACCAATCATGGCATGCATACTAACTGAGAGATATAATAAGTACAATTGACAACATTACTTTACGGTGCTGCTAAAATAAATTACATAACTAGATGTATACCCTGCTTAAACCTATTAAAAGTATTACTGGTAACTTATTTTTCCATTTACAAATATACTAGACTCAACAACAGTCCACACAAAAACGTTTTTGGTCTGTACCAAATGCCAATAGTCAACAACCCCCATATGATCTAGTAATTATTTTTGTGTGCAACACCTACCCTGTTAAGGCAATCAGACTCAACATTTGATACTATGACAAAGGTCAGTGGATTTTTGATTCATTGGGGTCATACAGGCACAATGACAAGTTGGAACATTTATATCCATTACATTTGATACTGATACCCATGAATGTGTCTATTCAATACTAAAATGCAAGCAATAACAGACTGACTATATCTACCTTCTGATGGGCTCCATCCAAGTTATAGGCAATAGTTATAATTAGAGACAGCACAACAACAGATGTCACAGTTTTCCTATGTTTCAATATCCTATGATTTGAAGCATAGATAATCAGTTATTCCCACTGACTATTACCAGCCAGGTCTAGACACATTTAATACATGATTTTGCTTGTAAACAGCAACTTTTACTTTTCTCTGGAAAGTTTAGAGCCAACCTTGTTCTTATTGTACAGTTGATGTAGTATTATGGGGGTCCTGGCACAATTCTATAACAAACGATAATTATAATTATAACAAGATTTATATTAAGATTTTGCTAAAGGATTCATAGAGAATTTCATCAAGATTTGTCAAAGGATTCATAGAGAACCCCATAAAGATTTTGCAAAAGACCATACCAAGTCTCTCTAAATATTCTAAACAGATTTTGAAATGCTTTTCAACACAGCGTCATCGATCAGGTTTGAAAAGACCATGTCAAGCCTATATTAAGACTTATTAAAATTTGTGTTAAAGTTTTGTGAGGACCTAGCACAATATTATAATAAAATAAAAAAAAAAAAAATGATATTAATTATGATTTAAAAAGATAAATTTGATAACAATAAATGGAAGAATTAATAAGTGAACAATTAAGAAGATTATATGTTGTACAATTGAAAAAAATTGCTAAAGAGTTGAAAATCAAAAGACAATATGGAATGAATAAAGAAGATTTAATTAAAGAACTGGAAAAATTTACAGATGAAGATATTATTAAGTTAATTAAAAAAGTTACTATTAATGATAAATATATTTGTATTCATGGAAGGTGTAAATATTACTGTAAAGAATGTGGCGGATCTTATATATGTGAACATAATAAAATAAAGTATCAATGTAAAGAGTGCGGAGGATCTCAAATATGTGAACATAATAAAAGCAAGCATCGATGTAAAGAATGCGGAGGGTCACAAATATGTGAACATAATAAACAAAAACAACAATGTAAAAAATGTGGAGGGTCACAAATATGTGAACATAAAAAACAGAAAGCCCATTGTAAAAAGTGCCGAAAATTAAAAATGAATTATGATTTTAAGATATAAAATATAAAATAAAAGATGAATATAAAATTATTAACTATTAAATATGATAATAAAGAAAAAAAATGTTCAAAAGATTTCTTTAATGAAGTAAATAAAGATTTTTCAATTTGTGTTTCAGAGAATGATAATTTAAATATTGTTGCATCAAATGATAATTTAACATTTTTTAGTTTTAAAATTAGTTACTTATTAGGGGATGTTTCCCTGGTAATGAGAGATGAGAAATTGTATGCTAGTGAATTTACTACAAAAGGAATAAAACCTCATAAAATTGAAGAAGATATTAAATTGGATAAAGATTATTTTGAAAATGCAATTAAGTTTAGTAATGAAAGAGAAATTAATAGTAATTTGGAAATATTTATTATTTCATTTGAGATTAGTTTAAATATAGTAATTAGAGGTAAAAATAAGTTTTACAAAAAAATACAAAAACATGTAAATGAAGGAATATCTTCTTGTTTTTCTATCTCACCATTCAATAGAAATATGTTTGAAGATATGGAAATACTGGTTTTTAAAAAATAATCTTATATAATTATGTTATATAACCTAAATAATGGTTACATAACAAAATACGCGAAATTTAACTAAATCTTAAACTAAAAGTTATGGGAGAACCCTTGAGATCAAGTTTTTTCCATTCATTGTCTAATATGCTTAAATCAAAGTGGTTTATAACACTATCATATTTTCGAAGTGGAATTGTTGGATAATCCTTTGAGGGTATGTTTGCAAGTAGGGTTGATGGTGAGAGTTTCACAAGTTCTCCATATTTAGTTTTATTCATATATGACGACTTATTATCAACTATACTACACATAAGCCTAAATGGTTCCTTAATCTGTATATTTATAGGGTATAATTTACCGGGATTTATGATTTCAGGCACCCCCAAACCAATCGACAAGGCTCTAGTAAGTTTAACGTTAAAGTACTTATTTGAATATAGATAGTCAACAGTATCAGTCTCAATTATTGTTATCTTTTCCCTAACCGGATCATTAAAAAAGATCGATTGAATATTACGAAGAGAATATGTACCCGGTTCAATTATTATGAAGCCAAGATTACTTTCATTTGATAATATCTGCCGATCCTTGAAATTAATCAATCTTTTGGTTTGTATATTACAATCTAGTAGCTGCATCTCACTAATATTTTTAAGCGGGGGCTCTAAATAAATCCTTGTTTCAGACTCATACATGGTAATGCTCAACATTTTTTTGTTTGGTTACTTTATATTCATCTTTAAATTTACATTGACGTAATCACATTCCTGAGCGACGTTAGAAACCGACCTTTTAAAAGTAAACATAAAATCTACTTTTCAATTTCAAAACCACTTTACGTTTTGCTTGTTGCTATGTTGCAAAAGTATGCAATCTATTGTTCTACACGTGAACACTAATTTGTAAACAATCATAATCACGTGAAATACTCATGAACTACCGAAATAGATACCACGCTAATCCACCAGCTACAATTATAAATGCTAATATATTCTTTTCATGTTGCGTTGAGTCAATATCGGCGGAGATATTTTCCTGTTTCATTGAGTCTGTTTTAGTTGAGGCTTTTGGTATCTTCGCTTCATTTCCACCTTTCAGGAGAATATGAGGTAACTTTACCTTTGAAGACCCTAAATTATGAATTATTCCGACTTGTTTTGCTTCAGTGTTTATGGAATTATTCACACCAAAATTCATATCATTACTCGCTTTCATAAGTTTGTTGTTAAAACCTGTCACGCTTTCAGTATTGATTATCATATTACTCGGCATCAACCAAACACCAGGAGCAATAGCGACATCAAGCCGTAATTTCGCTTCTTGAACAGCTAATTGATACCTTTGGATAGAACTAGAAATGTCATTCTCGATCACACTACTTTCAAATAAAGCCAAGAATTCTTGTTGTGTCTCAATCGCACCACCGCCATTACCATAAATCGAGTTTCTAGTGTTAACTTGTGCCCCCAATATACAATAGACAAAAGCTTCAGCAGATCGATTCAATCTACCAAGTCCGGCTTTAGTGAGCCCATGTCCACTTGTAGGGATAAACCAAGCATATTTGAAATCAGCAAAGTCATCGTTTCGGATAAATGAAATTAGATTACCCTTTTCTTTCTTTCCACCTTCATCAACGAATTTATTTCCTTCACCCGGCCATTGATTCGCATCAACATCATAATTTCTTACAATATGTACATTTTGATATCCACCACCTTTTCCATGATATCCTGCACCATAATCAAGAAATATATCACCCAATCCCCAATTTCTTCCTCCTTTCCATCTAAAATCGGAATTATTACTAATCCCAAATTCAGCGCACAATCTTTGATATGCAACTTTACTATATGGATTATTATTTATCACAAAAGGCTGCTCATCAGACAAAGGTAGTTTCAATTCATATAATATTCTCCTTATTGTGAAATATATATGAAACTTAATAAAGCTATTTACTACTTTAGGATAATTTAGGCTTTCAAAAGGACTTATTCCACAACCAGATGTTGCACACCAAACTGCAAAGTTAAGTTGTTGAGGCCAATAATTCATATCAGGAGCATTCAACCATTTTCTACTTTGTTTTCCAAATTTGAAAGTAACAACTTGATTGGTAAAAACATTACGCATTTTTGCTGTGAATTTCTTCGTATTTGAAACGTATATATCAAGTAAGGTTAGCATTTTTGTTATATCGCTTGTAAAATCATCAAAATTAACAGCTGGTATTGGATAAGATCTATTTGTTAATGTTAAACTTTCAGGAAATGAACTAAATTCTTCACCATTTAGCCCCAAATCTTCCCACAAAAGTCTTTTCATATTAGGTGATATATCATCAGTCCATGTTTTTCCAGTAGGATCATCATTTGTCATTACAGTTATACCATTATATTTCCACTTAATATATCCTCCATACGAATCAGACACAAATGCAAATTTATCAAGATTAGCACTTGGGTACCTATTTTTGAAATCATTGAATAATGACATTTTATTACTCGTGTTTACTTCGCTTCGCTCAGGTCTTTAGACCTAGAATAAGATGTAAAGTCTTTAAAACATTTCTTTTCTAACACCAGCAAAACAATTAAAACCCACATCAGTTCTCTCATATGAAATTTTCAGTGTTCTCGATCGGGACGTACCAATTCCTTTAATATTTCCTCTCGAACCTCCGTTCTTATCTGATTCATATTTAAGTTTTTTTCTGTATCTTTCCTGGTTTTTTGACGGATTTCCATTTTTAGTTTTTCAAACTTGTCCACCTCTGATAAAATTAGAGAAAATTCTTGGTCAGATATTGTATTATCTTTCAGTGCTTTTGAAACCAAGTCGTTAATAGTGTCTACTTTTGCTTTTGCGAGAGAAACTGTCTGTTCATGTTTACTAACTTTATGGGAAAGTCGTTTAGAAGCCGCACCGAATCCAACCGATATTCCCCCACAAAATCCACCAACAACACCTAATGGTATTCCAACAACAGCACCAAAACCAGTAAGGGATGTTCCGAGTCCACTTGCGGATAGAATAACTGAAAATATACCACTACAAACACTTATTTTTGTAAATATTCCTCTCGCTCGATTATACTTTTTTCTAACATCTTCGTAATGTTTAATTTCCTTTTGAAGATTATTTAGTACTTCACATGATTTTTGTAGTCTGAAATTCGACCGTAGGTCTCCCCGCTCTGCGGAATTATTTGGATCACCATTTATTGGTAATTGCGGATAAACCCCCTTGTAGTCATTCATATTGTATTTTACTGATCAACATGATATCTTTAAATTTGTTACTTTCTCTTTTTTACACTTGTTCCTCCTTTTAGTCGGTCCACAAAATATAGAACCACAGCCATTATCAAAAGCCAAGCATTCTTACCTAAAAAGCTAATAACCTCACCCGCTGTTTTGAACAGAAAGCTTACAATCGCACCAACCATCCCTGGTAATATTTCACCGAGTTTCTTACCAAGGTCTTTCAAGCCATTTCCAACACCTTTACCTAATTTTTTTATTCCATTAGAAAGATTTGAAACTATAACACCAATTACTACTCCAACAGCACTTACAACTGAAAATACTGTAAACCCATACTTTTTGAAGATATACTTTACACGATCGCGTAATGGTAGATTTTTAATTATTTCTTCATTTTTACTCTCAATATCAGCTATTTGTTCTTGATTTAAAATTATCTTCTTTCTAGATAGTTCTTCAAATTTATTAACCCTATCTTGCAAACGATCTCTACTTTGTTCTAACTTTGATAAATTTGACTGCCCTCTTTTATTTTTTTCTAATTCATCTTTGTATAGTTTCAATTCACTTTTAAGTTCTTCAACCTCTTTTTTTGCAACAGTTTTCTGATTAACCGCCTCTTCTAAATAACTTTCACTTTCTGCGATTCTAATTTGTTGTTTTTCAATTATTCTACGCTTCTCTTTATCATTATCAATATAGCTCTGTATCTCCAGAGAATTTGTTTCCACTGTCGCTCTTAATCCCTGTAATGCATTGAGTAAATCCCTATTTTTTTCATTAGCTTTATTCAATTCAGATAAAAGATCATCATTAGCTTCAACAATTTCTTCTGCTTTTTTACCTAAAGCTTTCATTATAGTGTCAGGGAGTTTTTTATTAATATCTCCATTCGCATTGAATAAATCATGCCACGTTACCTTTACTCCTAATTTTCTAGGAATTGCAACTTCAATTTTACCCCAATCATTATATTTGAAAAGAAAACTAGGTTTAGCAACTGGGAATTTTTTTAAAATATCTCTCCAAACTTTATCTTTTTCATTTTCCATAACCAACAATGGATCAGGATCAGGATATTCTATACGGGTTCTGATTTCTGGTATAAGTCTTTTCATACCCTTCATCTCAATATCTTTACTTGATTTGGGGGTAGCACCCTCATCCTCATAATCTCTATAACCTTTTGTTGTAGATGTTACTCGAACTGGTATTTTCGATGGTTTTCTACCAAGTAGTGGGCTTTTTTCATCAAAATCATCAGGATCATCTTCTTCCCCCAATCCAAGGGGGTCATCTCCTGGTACTTCTGGTAATGTTGCCATGATTTTTTTTACTCATCAGTAATAAATCTTTAGACCTAAAAGTTATGTTTGTAAATTATTTAAATATAAAAAATAAAAATAAAAAAAAATGGAAATAAAAGATATTACTGAACATATTAGTTTTAATAACATAAGAAAAATGTTTAATGAAGAAATAATTACACAAAATAACCTTGTTTTTTTAAAAAATCTAACTTATAATTTAAAAGATAAAGATCAAAAAGAATTACTTAAATTAATTATAAATGATGATAAAAAAAGAAAATTAATAAAAATTATTTTAGATAGTATTTAAATTTTTAAATAACAATTTAATTATAAAACAATTAATGTTTTTATAATTTAAAAGAATTTACTAGCTGCATACCCCAACGCAAACATTCCTCCACCCACATATGCCATTTCACCCATCTTTTGATTGTTACTAGGTCTATAATAATCTGAAAATTTTGGTTCATGCATTTTAGCGTACAATTCTAATGATTCATCAGTTTTTGAAAGATTTTTTGATGCTTGATATTTTTCATCTTTTTGTTTCATTTTCCAATCAATTAGTTTCTGTCTATTTTCATGATATTCGGCGTAATCTTTTTGATACTTTTCTAGTGCTTTATCATGTCTTATTCTTTCTGTATCTGTTTTATCACCTGAGAGATATTTTGCAAGATATGATCCGCCAACAAAAGCGGTTGCATTTAATACAGCTCCACCTAACATCATTGCTATTGTTGCCATAATTATTTTGGTAAAATATTTTGATCCTCTAAATATGTTTTTAGATACATACTACCCGACAATACAACCACCCATTTTGCATAATTTGTAATACTTGAGGATGGGTCATTCATAAATGATTCTCTCATTGCTTTTTTAGCTACATATCCAACTCCAGCTGCTAATCCAATAAGGACCGCTGAATCAGTAACAGTTTTCACAAGTTTGTTTTCAGTTGACATAATTTTTACTGTATCAGTAAGAAACCTTTAAATCATATCATATCATTCCAATTTTTGGCGGTTGTGGTGTTTGTGATTGTTGGGTGAGTATATTTGATTGTGGAACTTGGGATAAATCAGGTATTATATTTTTATTATCCTCCTTTTGTCGGTATCTCATAAACATGTCAAACGCTGTAAACCCTATTCCTACAATAGATAAAACGGTTGTAAAAGATAGTTCTGGAAGCCATGCTTTCCCATTTTCTTCTTTTTCTTCACTCTCTTCATTTTTTATCTCCGCCTGTTCTTTTTCACGTTTCATTTGCTCCGCGGCCCGTAGGGTCTCCCTGGCTAAAGCTTCTTTTGCTTTTTTATTATATTCAGCTAATTTCTTACCCGCTGCAACTTTTTTAGGATCTTTTTCTTTCTTTTTAGGTTCTTTATCTTTAACAACCGGCTCCGCTGTAATTTGCTCAACAACTTCTTTTCCTCCTTCACTTTGTTCAGTTCGGTCAGACATTATTATTTTATTTCACAAAGTAAAGAATCTTTAAATCAGTTGTGGTCATTTACATGCTCAATTGTAGTAGAATCATCTATATTTTTACTTATAACTTGTATTTCTTCGCTGATTTTACCTATTTTAACATGTTTAGCAACCTGGAATAACCCACTAGCAAGTGCTGTCAATCTTCCTGCTTTCAATGCTAATAGACCTACAATGTTTGTTAGTTCACGATTAACCAAATCATCATTCTTCAAATCCACACAAAGAGCTTCTATATCATCCAAAGGAACAATGTAAGAAATAACTTTAGAAATTAATTGAAGAGATGAATCTACCAACCCTCCATTAATTTTCTTACCCAATACTGCTTGATATCTATTAAAATATTTTTCAATGTCTTTTACCGATAATTTTTTTATATCACCAAGACTCATATCAACGCCCAAATATTCCTTTGTTGTTCCAAGAGCTGCGAGGATGGCTAGTGATTCTTGTTTTATTTCAACTTCATGTTCCTCTCTTCGTTCGGTATTATAATTATCTTTTACCTCAGTATTTCCTCCAGTCTTTTCTTCTTCAATATAATCTTCAACTTCAGCCATATTTTATTGTCACACATTTACTATTTTTAAATCGTTATTCCCCGTTCGGAATCTCCAAATAACAATTAAATGGATGTCGTAAAGATAAACATAGTCTAGAATATTTTTCAGTTTTTAACAATTGTACAAATTTTTTACTAGTTTCAGGGTCTAAATCGACACCATAATCTTCGAAAAACATCTTCATCCCCCTTTGTGATGGATTATGGAATGAGACCACACAAGCTACATTTTCACGGAATGGTTTTGCTATCGATGTTAATTGCTGGGTTAGAACCCACATTGATAATCCATGATGTCTTCCGGAAAATGCTAAATCTATAAACTTGTTTGATCGTTTTTTCAGATCACTCGAAACGGCGCAATCGTCTAAAATTATTAGTGTATTTGTTCCTGAAAATAACGTTTGACAGTCAGTTAATAACTCATTAATCTCATCAATGTTACTAGCGTCTGGTGATAATACATAGAAATGTTTATCTCCTACGGCAAAATTATGATATGTTTTATTTTTAGAATAAGTTGGACATATTAGAACAATGAATTCAAACAATTTTCTAAAGGGACCTCTGAGTTGATCTATGATGTACTTTGTCTTTCCACAATTTGTTGGACCGGTTATAATACAGTGAAAAGGAATTTTATCTCTTAATTCTTCCATCTTTTTTCCGCGAAGCGGGGAGGTCTTTAGACCGATTAACTAAGTTCTTCCCTTCGGTCAGTACATTATTGATCTTAAATTTGAATTCATAACCTCCATTAACGCATCAGCTACAACAAACATGTAACAAGTCATAGTACTAGACCCGCTAACTTTTCGTTTCATTTCTATTTTTATACCATCTTGTGCATTGTTTAAGGCTAGTCCTCCTCCATGAATATCATTATCTGGGTGAGTTCTCAAATCTATCCACAGGGCAAACTTTTTACTATAAAAATCCTTTTCCTTTACACTATCTCTTCCAAAACGTTTCTTTACCGACTCCCATAGGTCTGAAGGAACCATCCCCTTAGAGTAGAAACGATTTGGTACACCATTAACATCGATATTTATTGAGGTGATATCTGGATTGAAAAAATTCTCAGAATCTCGTGCTCCTTTTCCATATGGTAATATAAATAAACATAATATCCCTGTAATTGATCTTCTAGGTAGATTAATATGCTGGTTTATAACACTATCAGTAGGCCTGGATATAGTGAAAGTTTTGTGTAGAGTAACATTCTCATAAAAGAATCCCTTACCAACCTTATAAACCCCCTGCGCCTCACGAGCTAAGTCTTCACTTGATATACAAGAATATTCCAACTCAAGGTTTGTGATTTTGTAATTTGGGGGCTTGGTATCGTCAGAATAAACAACAATATCGTTAACTGGAGCTAGTGTAATCTCAAAGATTAGTTGATGAGCTAACGCCTTTGGGTAGAAAACTCCATGATCTTTGAGAATAGGATGGTTTAGTAGGATATGATACTTGTTATTGTGTACTTCTGCAAGAGCTACTTCCTTTGCATCTGTGTCTACCTTATCACCCGCATTTGTCCGGATCTTCCTCATGTTTTCAGAAGAAATACCCTGTCTTAATCTATCCTCTCGTTCTTCATCTGTTAAAAATAAGTCATGGTATGTTTGAAATAGATCGTATCTTTGAGTATCCTGTAGTGTTTCACCACCAAAAAGAACCCTGAGTCTGGATACAAGATTACTTCCTACATTATTCACGAGTGTGTTATCTTCATGACCATCAACATCAAGGTTAAATACTAGAGATACACTTCCTGGCACAATCACTAAATTTTCAGAAAGTTTAGGAATATTTATATACAATGTTTCCCCGGGATTAGCTGATGATGGATTTAGTGTAATTCTGTTCAATATTGATTCCGCCTTCAAACCTAGTGGATCTCTTGGAATCCTGTTTGGGTTAATTTTTTCAGATACGGTTTTCATATTTATTTATAAGATACTTTGGTTAATCTTTAAATGAGTAACGAAAATATATCCCAAAGGTTATCAAAAAATTTTAGTAGGATATATTATTCAACTGAGGGTTATTGGAAAGGATATTCTGCAATTCCTAAATTAGCGCAAAAAGCGAAAGTAAGTGAAGATGTAGCAAAACAATGGTTACAAAAACAAGCAATATGGCAAATATATCTTCCAGCTCCAAAATATATACCTAGACCACATTGGACTGTGGATAAACCTAATCAGATTCACCAAGCAGATTTATTATTTTTACCTCATGATAGAGTTGGAAGAAAAACATATAAATATGCATTGGTTGTAGTTGATGTGGCCTCTAGATACAAAGATTCAGAGCCATTAACCTCAAAAGAAAGTCGAGAAATATCAAATTCTTTTGAAAAAATATATTCTAGAAAGTTAAAATATCCTAAAACATTAATGGTTGATCCAGGAAAAGAATTTATGGGTGAAGTTACAAAACTTATGAATTACCATAATGTAAAAATCCAGAGGGGTGAAGCTGGAAATCATAGAGCACAGGCGTTTGTTGAAAGGGCAAACAAAATATTAGGTGAAAGATTATTTAGTCATCAATATGCGCAAGAAATGATAAGTGATCAAAGATCCAGAGTATGGGTGAAAAGATTACCTAATATTTTGAAAACTTTGAATAATACACCAACGAGAATAACTGGTAAAGAACCTGATGAGGCTATAAAAATGAAAGAAGTTAATATTGAACCAAAAAATTATAATCGGGTTGTAGGCATTGATGAGGTTAGATTGCCATCTTATGTTAAAGTTAGATATTTATTATCTCCTGGAGAACTTGAAGGCGGAGAAAGAAGAAGGGCCACAGATCCTATTTGGAGTATCAAAGTTTATGATATTTCTAAAAGTGTTATTTCACCTAATCAACCGGTTTTATATTATTTAGTGGATGGCCCAAGACGAGGCTTTGTAAGAGAAGAATTACAGGCTATACCTTATGATACTGAGTTACCACCTAATTCAGTTATTAAACTATAATGACCATATGGAAGAGTATTTTTTCCATCTTTACAAATTACTCTCTTATCATCATCAGCAGATAGTGCAACTTTATTAACAGTTTCAGTATAAAGAACATGCTTATAACTTCTTATTACTTGCATTTCCCTCATTTGCTTTACTTTATTTTCTAAACATTCCTTGTAATCATAAAAGGATATTTCATTTTCTACAACTGATTTCTTGATTCCTTTATCCTTTTTTATAACTTCACCATCATCCATCCTAAAAGCATATAGCTTTGCTCGTAGACCAACAAATTCAGCTATTATTTTACCCCCAGCTTCATCTTTAAACTTACCAATTACTTTTTTGTTTACACCCATCTCAATACCTGATGGATGATTTTTAGTATAATTGCTAGTATCAAACTTTTCTCTGACATCTGGACTAATATCCTTATAGAAATCCTCTGTTTTTATATCATATACAAGACTATCTGTATCTGTCATAAGTAATTTAGCTTTTTCACCATATTTTGGTTTAATATAATTATAATGAAAGTCATACATCATTGCTTTACTTATATCTAAAATACACATTCCTAAGTAAATGGGTTTATCGTATTTTATATTTGTTCTATTCATATGAATAGCCATAAGATTTTCAGAAAAAATAGTTCGTCGATTATAATTAGCTTTTGATATTAATTTTCTTGCATCTTTCTCATTCGTTACTAATCTTATATCTACTCTTTTTCTTAAATTTTCCATTGTTTTTCCAAATACAGAGTTATTCATAAGTTTGAAGAATTCTTTTTCAAAATCGTTTTTCGCTTTTGCTCTTAATTTTGTATTCAAATCAATGTAAGGTTCTAACCATTTTGACTCTTCAAATTTAATTCCTCTATGAATCTTTGTTACTTCTAATCCTAGACTTTCATAAAGTTTTAATGTTTCATGATGAACAACATAATTTTTCTTATTGTTAAGATTTGGTATTAATTTCTCAACCCTATTAACCTTAATTCTTTCCGGGGCAAGCGGATAGTCACTATGTAAATCATGAAGATGTCGTGTATATTTTAAATCAACCTCTACTATACATGGAATATTTCTCCAATTTGTTTTCTCATTTTCACTAATCCATTTTAAATCATGAGTTGGTAATGCTTCACTCATTGCCCCACCATATAAGTTGTTTGCGTCGAGATATTGTATATAACTTGATACCATTTTAGGGTCATATTCTTTCATATATTTGTTGTTAGATTTAGCATATCTGTTTGATATCTGAGATATACCACCTCTAACACCTTTCTCAATCATATTTAGCATATTAATATCAATTATCATTTCTAATTCAACCTCAGTTAACTTTAACATAGCATCCCAAGCCAGTCCAGGTGCTGTATAATACCAAGCAGGATCCAAACCATAATTACTTTGACAAACATCTCTAAAGTTTTCAAATACATCTGCTAATAAGAGTACATCTGTCTTGAGATATAAATCATGGTAATCTCGTATTGTTTTCATATTAAAGGTTTTCCATACCTTTTTAGCATGTTCATAATCTTCATCTGAAATATGTTTCCCATTAAGTTTTGAGTAAAACGCTTCCTTTGGTGGAAGTTGTGTTTCTTTTAATTTATCAAAATCATCAATCCAATCATATGGGAATACGCCCTTTCTCAACAATAACTCTAATTTCTCACCAACATAATATTTTTTAATGTTTTTGAAAGATTCTTTTGGTAGATTATTTACTAATTTATCAAGACTTGATGACATAAATTTGAATGAATCTATGAATCTGATATCTCTATTAACATCTTTCATCACCCCCCCATTTTTTTTATCTTTATAAGTATCAACTACAATCTCTTTTGAGAAAGAAATATACTTTTCCTCATTATTAGGTATTATTTTTATTTTACCTTTTGATTTAGCAAGTTTATTAATAAATAAATGAGAATCATATCCTGATAAATTGTGAATAATGACTGGAAAGAATTTTGGAATCTTATAATATAAGTTACATTCTTTATGAGCCGCACCTCTATACTTTCCTGTAAGGTGACAGTGGTCTATTACCTTATCTTTACCCAATTCTTTCTCACAGATATGACAAATAGTTGCACTTGAATGGTTTATTTCATCATCTACCGTCATCATTTTCTTATTAAATTTTTTAAATCTTTTTACATTATAACTGATGCAATTTTTATAAATTTTCTTAAATTCTTCTTCTATATATTCTACAAATTTCTGAGCCACATCATCATCAGGTGATTTGGCTGTATATCTATAAAATCTAGATTTACATATTTTTTCATTAAAACTCTTAATATAACAACCAAATGAAACTGGTTTGTGCCTCTGATATTTATTAGTAAAACTTTTATTTTTATCTAGATCACATTTTGTTTTTATTTTTTCTAAAATAGACTCAAAATCAACATATGCAAGAAAAGGTATTCTCATTTTTTTCATAAAATTTCTAAAAGAAATAAAACATGGTTTACCATCTTTATCTTTTAACATATCAATCCTAGCTTCATCATATAAATAACAATATCCTTCATGTTTTTCTAATGTTCTTTTTAAGTGAAAAGAATGTAAACAATTATCACAAAAGAACATCTTACATTTCCGTTTAGTAACTTGTCTAGTTATAAGTGCACTAATATTATTTATTAAGCAATAGTGTTTATTTGTTTCTTTATCTGTTTCTTTTTCTTCATCAGTTATTAGAAGTAATCTAATCAATTCAAATCCTCGTTTCCTACTTCTTTTTATTGGATATACTCCCACTTTCATATCATATCCAAATATAGCAATATCATAATCATTTTGATCTTCAAAAATAGTAATATCTTTTAATGAAGCTGGGAAATTAATTCCACTCCAATTAAAATTCATAGAGTTTTCTATCAATTCTTTATTTACTCTCTGCCTGTTTTTCTTTCTTGGATATACAGCTTCAGTTACACACCACTTGAAACATTCATTATCATTCTCATTCTTGGGGTTAATAAGTGCATTCCTGTTTGCTAATTGTATTGGTAGTGAAATATAAGACCCTCCTAAAAGAGGAACAAAACGATCAATAAAGATATCAAAGAATAGTACATGATCGAATACCCAACCAGATTCCTTTTTTAAAAATTCTTCAAATAATCTAAGTTGTTCATTTGTTAATCTATCAAATAATTCTGATAAATCTGTTGATTCAATAACAATTTCTGATTTTTCAGAAGGAAAGGGCGTATCAGTGTATTTATATATGTTTGATTTTTCAAATAATTTCTTTTTGAACCTGCATGAAAATATAAATTTAGTCTTTAATGATTTTTGTGATTCAACTCTCTTTCTAAGTAAATCTATAACTTTTGGTTTTATTTTATGTAAGAATACCTTTTCATCATTCTTTTTATTTCCTTCAATCCTATAACTTATATAATTACCTTTTATAGCTGATTCATATTCTTTAGGAGTAAAATCTTCCTCAATTTCGTCTGTGACAGATTTTTGTTTTTCAGTTTCATTTTTAATAATTTTTTGTTTTTCTTTAGTATTTTTATTTATAAGATTTTTAAGATCTTTACCAACGGCCTTAACTCTATCAACTACTTTTTTTGTTTGTTTCTTTATCCAATTAAAAGTTTTATTCTTTGTTTTTGATTCTTTAATATTTTTAACTAAACTTTTAGCACTATCAACAAAATTATATACAATATTTTTTATAGATGGTAAACGTTTTGATAATTGTTTAAGTTTAGTACGTTGAATTGAAGGAGGGGGAGGGCGTGGTGGTTTAGGAGGTTTAACATTTGGTGGGGGTCTGCCTGGAGGATTTCGACGACGATCAGGTGGCGGACCTGGAGGAGGGCTATCTGGATTAAATTGATCTGGTGAGCTTGATGGTTTATTATGTTTGATTGGAGTTGTTGTATTATGCAGAATTGGAAGAGGTAAATTTGGTTCATCTATAGGTCTATTTTTTGTAATACGCAAAGCCTCAACAATTTCTGTAATATTATCAATGATTTCTTGAACATTATTTCTTATTTCAGGAATATTACTCAACTCTCTAATTAGGTCTGGTTTTAAAGTCAATTTTGACCTTCCTTCAATATTATACCATGATACTAAAGGTTTTAATTGTTTAACAGTTAATCTTTTTAATTGTTCACTTATTAATTCTTCCATTTATTGTTATAAAATTTATCTTTTAAATCATAATTAATATCATTTTTTTTTTTTTTTATTTTATTATAATATTGTGCTAGGTCCTCACAAAACTTTAACACAAATTTTAATAAGTCTTAATATAGGCTTGACATGGTCTTTTCAAACCTGATCGATGACGCTGTGTTGAAAAGCATTTCAAAATCTGTTTAGAATATTTAGAGAGACTTGGTATGGTCTTTTGCAAAATCTTTATGGGGTTCTCTATGAATCCTTTGACAAATCTTGATGAAATTCTCTATGAATCCTTTAGCAAAATCTTAATATAAATCTTGTTATAATTATAATTATCGTTTGTTATAGAATTGTGCCAGGACCCCCATAATACTACATCATACAGTACTTAATATAGCTATTCAACAATGAACAGTCATGTGCAAAAAGATGTTGTGTAATTGGCATTTCTTTACAGTCATATACCAGTACGTAAAATCCATTCCTCCTTTTCAGTGTTGTACATAATAATAATAATAACTATAAGAATCAAGAAGGTACACATTTAAACAAGAGGAATGAGAGAAATGGTTAAAAGATGTGAACATAGAAGATGTATTTTTTTAGAATATCACAAGCTTACAATATTATTTATGGTTACCTTTTCTTATAATCATGTAATAGAATTCCCATCTCCAGAAAAAAGTATGTTAAAGTTGTAACAGGATGCCGCCATAGAACTATACCATGTCTCTTCTGTTGATCAAGTTTTTTCTGTCTGTGCATTTCCTCCTCAGTGACTGCAACACTGCTGGTGCCCCCATCAAGTGTGTGATTGTTCTCAACTGCCACAGAATAATATACAGTAAATTAAGTATAAGCAATTCACCAGCTGCAAGGTCTATTTTGAAAAAGCCATGGCCTCTCAGTGTCTTGAATACCACAGCAGGATTCAAGACAGGCATTGTTCTTTCCCAATACAGGCTGACCTTGGGTGTTGAATAACATTTTTATCTTCATCTAAGACCTATCAAAATGCCATAAACTGAATAGGCAATAACTCTCAAGGATCGAGCAGTGGAAATGTAATGGAAAACATCACCACAACAAAATAAGTTAAGCAATGTATTAAGGTGTGTTATATGTTTCTCTATTGTTATGAAAGCAACAAAAGTATAAATGTCCTGTTAGCACAACAATGTAATCAGTCCTAAGAAAATAAGCATGCTGATTGGTTAGAATTTGTGTTTCTATAACTCGATAGAAACACAGAACTAGCACAAGCTGTTGATGTAATGATGGCACGGCAAAGAGAATTTACATTTTGGTCATCAAAGTTAACAAGTTGTTTTCCTTTTTTTCATCGCGGTGTTTTCTAAAAGACATAGAAAACATGTTCTTCGTGTTTCTGTTGAGTTATAGAAACACTCGTGAAAGTGTGGGAGAACTTGAAAAAGCTGTGGAAACACTCGCCTGCGGCTCATGTTCCCACAGCATTTCTCGTTCTCCCAAACTTCCACTCGTGTTTCTATAACTCGATAGAAACACGGCACATGTTTTCTATTTCTTAATTACAGTACTAGTGCAGGTACCTACAACAGCATTGTAAAGTAAACATTGTATATATACAGCCCATCTGATAGGGTACGATAAAAAATCAGAAATTATGCAATATTTTCAGGGTAGATTGTGCGATAAGAAAGGACTATTATGTTGATTGATTCTTATTTAAGAACTGAAAACTTCACTGACACACATGTTAACTAGCCTTCATGAACATGATCGTCACGATTTACTACAGTAGCTAGGTAGCCGGGCCTTCTGAAGGTCGAGAAATCGTTTTGACTCCGTTCCTAGCTTCGGGAGGTTGTAGCGCTAGCTAACTCAAAGAAAAACAGAAACATTAAAGCTTATCATGTTAACTTGATCTCAATGGCCAGGAGTACTGACTTTTGTTTCAAAACAACGTGCGTAAGTATGTTTTTGCGCTTCAGATTGATCGTATGTTGCTTTCAATGTTTTGTATGTGGTTTGTCACCCTTTGGAAAAGTAGTTTCCCACGAAACCCCCCTAACCCTCGGAAATTACTGCCCTTGAACCCCCCCTCCCCCTCGGAATTTCCAATGGTCTTCCGTGGGGGGGGGGGTATGGATATTTTCTGGAACCACACATTTTGTTGTCAAACAGCTTAACCCTTTCACTCCCAAACCGGCCGCAACCGGCCGCGGAAAAATGTGTCAATATTCCCAAGCCGGCCGTAACAGGCCGCTCAAACTACCTTTGTTTTGAATGCCTTTCTCCTCCCCTGTAAGGCTAGAAAAGCTGCACAATAGGTTATCCATTGTTTTAGACATATTGACTAATCATATTATAGCTACTGCACATAAAAAACTCATTGCCCAAGGGAGCTACGGAGCGGAAAAAATTTTACACTTCCCCAAATCAACACTGATCAAACATGACGGTCTGCGAGAATTAGCTAACAAGAATAACGGAAAGTCTTTGGAAATTAAGATGAAAAAATTGATGGAAATGATTCAGACATCAACTTTGAAGGTTTTGAGGTCGATGGAGATGAAGAAAACGAAGACAAAGAAAGAAGTGATGCCAAGGCTGAAATAGAAACACCATGGACGGTCGAACTCTCCAACATTGAAGTGAGCGAGTTCTCCAGTGAACCTGGGGTGCGTGTGGACTTTGAGGATGATGCTAGGGCAGACGACTATTTCCTAAGAGTGTTTGGAGAAGAAACTGTCGATTGTATAGTCGAAGAAACAAACCACTATGCCCAGCAGAGTCTTCAAAACAATGCTGGTTGCCTTGTCGCATGGAAGGATGTTTCCACGCCAGAAACAAAAGCGTTCTTCGGCATTTGTGTGATTATGCGAATTAATCAACTTCCTAGAGTTGCAGACTACTTAAAGGAGAATCCTTTCATAGGAAATGAAGGGATTAAGCGGACTACACCGAGAAACCGCTTTCAAGAAATTTCCCAATTCTTACACTTCGCTGACTCAACGCGAACTCCAGCACGTGGTGAAGAAGGTTAGGATCGGTTTTTCAAAATCAGCCGGTTCTAACCGCCGTATTAGAGAACAGCCCGCAGTGTTTTTCACCTGACAAAAACACTGCCGTAGATGAGGGGATGATTGCCTTCAAAGGAAGACTTTCGTTTCGCCAACACATGCCGGCGAAACCGACAAAGTACGGCATCAAAGTTTGGATGGCAGCTGAGATGGAACCACACGAGTGACATGACTTTATAACATTTTTAACGACCTGAACGATCAGGAAACACACCTTAAAGTTCAATTTTACTTGTATATATTATTGCTTTGGGTTTGGAAAGCCTCATTTGGTATATATTTTCTTAATTTTGATTATTTTATCAATAAGTGTAAGATGCCGTGACGTGGCACGCGAAGCGCAATGGCGCCAAATTTGAATTTTTCGAAAATTTAAACTTCACAACATATTTTGTAACTCAAACTTTATTTCTCACTTTATAATAACCTTGTCATGAAACAAAACCATGTTTTAACTTCAATTTTGTGCAATTTATAGATAATATAGAGGCTCCAAAATCTACTGAGCATATATGTTTTGATTTTCACTCACTAATTGGAGTGAGCCACCTAATTGCCTCTGGGAATAACAGGAAATCAAGCATGAAGGCCCCTGGGAGTGAAAGGGTTAAACGGGAACTGAAGTAAAAAAATCACAAATTTTGCCTGCCTAATTTCGATACAAACATTGCTTATTTCGGATTACCCATGACGTGAAAAGGATCATATGTCATGGATTTATATTAGCAATCCTGATAGGCTCACTCAAAGAAAAGCATTGTTTGCATTGCACTAATAGGCAATTCTTTAAGAATGGAAAAACTAGCACCAGGCCCCAGACCTGCCAAAAACAAAAATACAGACTTGAACTTCGATTGTTTGTGAAATCCATAGTTTCAGAACATTTCTTGGGCTTTTTCAAAGGTAAATTGTCTTGAAACTAAGTGCAGATGCAGAATGTTTTCAGAGAAGGCATTTAGTTATAGTTTATTTTTTAAGAATTGGGCGATGTTTTATGAATTAAGTGATTTTTTATGAATTGTGCGATCGAATGCGATTTGAAGTCAATTGTGTGAAATTGCAACATCGCCCAATATCAGATGGTCTGTATATACATACTTTGATTCATGTCTCTGTATCTTGATCCTTCAGAGGAATTCATGAGTTGACTGAAAATAGAATGTATAATAATCAATTCAAATTCAAAATCATTACTAACAATGTGTAGCTATCAAAGAGTTTTATTAAAGTATTATTGCAGTTTCCTTCAAACTGTAATGTTAACATTGTAATCCTTCTGAAACAAGACCAGTGGTCTATTGAAAACACTTGCTTGTTAGGATATCTTGGTTTTAATTATATTTTTCTAATTTCTATTAAGTAGACCACAAATTAAATTTACAATACAGTATTGCATTATGTCCTTAAAATATTCAATTGATTGATGGTCAGTCCATAAATTTAGCTGTCAATGAACTGTCAATTACACCAATATCTGTATGATTATCATCCAACATCAAAGTTTACCTAATTTCAATCAGTCTTGAGAAACTGTTGAATGTTAACCCTTAAAACACATGCATTACATAGTTCTTAGAAGTCTTCATTAAGCTGACACTACAACATATATTAAGAAGTCACTTGGAAAGTTCCAGAGGGTGTTAGAGTGGGCATCACAGAGGTTTCCCTGTACTTCTACCTTAAAATGAACCTTGAATTCAAATCATGTCATGAGGTTGTTAGTGAATTCTTAACATCTTAATGTCACTTTGAAATTATGTGAAGCATAGGTGCTTTAAATGCTTTACATGTATCTGTGAGGGGGATTGCTGGTGGGTTCAAAGTGAAGGTGATAGTACTCCTTTGTTCAGTTCCAGTGCAAACAGTCAGTCAATTTCTTGAGTGCGCTATTTAGGTATCTTCTCAACAGAGTCAGAGATGAGCCAGAACTCATTTTCAAGAGACAAAAATACAGATGACTTTAAAGTTCGAAGTACATTGTAGTGTGACGATCATGAACCACATGGCACCTTTTAGTGGTTTAATTTTTACCATCGCTAATCTTGTAATAATATTCTAAGTGGCTTGGCATGGATGGTTTATGTAAACAGCATTTCCTACTCTTGTCTCCCTGCAGATGGGCGAGCAACCCTGACCACGAAAAATTCTCTGTGCACATACATGGCATACAGTTGTAAGATAGAGCTGATAGACCATTACATAAGTGTATGTTGTGGTTCAATTTTATCCTTGGTTCAAATTTTATTTTCCTTTGTTTCAAACTCGTTATCATTAAATTCCATAACCAAAACGAAACCAAATTTGAACCAAGGATAAAACTGAACCACAACATGTGCATTGTAAGGTTAAGTCTTTAGTGCTGTCTTGTACGCACAGTATGCACTTGTCACCAATCACCTACAACAAAGACAAACTAACCGAGAGACACAACATAATAAAGGACAATATTATTCATTTTCATATTCAACGGCTTTTTTGAAGAAAGACCTTTGGGTCAATAACAAAGCCGAATCATTTCTGTGGTAAACAGCTCAACAAAACCAACAACAAAAACAAAATTAGCCCACTACAGTATTCACACGTCGGCATTTATGATGACGCAAGGTTTGTATAGATTTTCTGTCTTTCGGAGAAAACAAACTCTTTCAAACCTATAAGGGTACATAACTAAATATAGGAAACGAGAAAGACAGCTGTAGGCAATTTGTTACCTTGATTGAGCTTCTTCAGGCATTTGTTTTTGGGACGAGATTTCTGCTTGCTGTTGCTCCAACCGAGCAACCTATAATAAAACCCGAGAATATACAAAGTATCATTTTGGGTGAAAAGGCAGTGATAGAGATATCACTTCACATGAGGTAACAGATGAATTCTGGTTACCAAATCAGCTTTCAAGCCAGTCGTCCCACAGCCTCGATGCTTCAGTTCCTGCCGCAATTTAACTACTGTCCACGAGCTGTAGTTAGTCGTGAAAATATCGGAATCGATCGCCAAACTTCGTTGGGACCTTCGTGGGCTTCGCCGAATTCGCTCGGCCATGAATCGCGGGACAGATAGTAAGGAATAAGAAGCTATATGGTAAAAGGGAATTACGATATTCAAAAGCAATAAAAAAAGATAGGGTATCGCGCCAATTTCCAGTCGAGTGAGCCGCAAAGTAAAGAAAATGGCTGCCAAGTAAAATGGGATCACCGCTGTTCAAATTTACCGACATTTGCTCACACATTCCTACTTCTGGTAAAAATTCACAGGAGGGTACTGCCTTACTTGTCTACGAACGTGAGGTCAGTTTATAAGGGTTAGTTGACGCACCCACACAGACAGGAAGAGTTGTCGTTCTCCGTTATGCAACGTGCAGCTGTTAATGAAGTGGGAATAAGACGATGCATTTTATATTTCTCATTGCACCACCGACTCAACTTCACCGACAACCTAACATTATTATGAAAAGCAATTTTCGTAAACTGTCATTAATTTTTCCAAGATCAGGATGTATAAGGAGGAAATATGTCAGAATCTTACGCTTTTATAACATCTATAACAACTTTTTAAAAATACGTATTTTAACAAGCAGAAAAAAGAAATGTGCACTGTGGACTTAACTGACCCTAAAGGCTACTAAGCAAATATTACGGACCATTTAGTTTGTGGCGTGGGATCCTTATCACACCTAGAACTTAAAACATCCAACTGAGCTGCGACAAATGTTCTTGTGATCAAAATTTATAGCAGCTTATGTGGACGTCTTATTTAACCGGCGTTCAGGACGTCTCTTACTTCAGGAGCAAAACAACAACAACAAAAGAAAGATTTGCCTTATTAAAGCAAATACATCCGAGCTCAATAACCCTATTCTTACTACAGGGTGAATGCTTCAAAAGAACTGCTATTCTTATGTTGTAAGCAGAAGCAGTTCAACACTAAAAAGACTGAAGATAAAATATAGCTATCGCACTTGATAATAACGGAAGAACAGTCCACACAAACCAGCATAAGTATGTATACGCCACAAAGAAGAATCTCCTCCCCAGTCTGTTAAAGTGAAATAGATAACACCAAGGTCAACTCTAGCTTTCCCCACGTTATGACGTCGGTATAACTCTGATTCACAGCTGACTCGTGATCCAGTACACAAGGAACACGATAAGTCGCCTGGTGAGTCAACCTGTAAAAACTGAAATTGCTCTTTGGAGGCTTTTTTATTGAATGTTCCCTTTTGCATAGTTTGGCACGGTAAAGAAGTGAAACAGTTAAAACTTCTTCTTTAGGCATGGTCTCACAACATTATTGTAATCTGTAACTGAATGACACAGAGCGCCACAGTTCAGGGGCGATCACCGTCTGATATTAGGGTTTCACGCGTCTCTAGAGATAAATAAACTATTCCCCCAATTATTCCCGTTATTTTCTAATAATACAGCATTGTTTGAAACCTTAGTTTGCTATCTCATCCTCATTGGATGCTAACAAGTACTTTTAATCTTAAATGGTTCTCTGATCCAGATAACAAGGCATAAGTCAGGCTTGAAAAATTGTTTGAAACATAAAAATTCGATAACTTTGAAAGAAGTCATAGTGAATTGCGATCCATATTAATCCGCGTGTTCAAATCAGACTCTTTAAAACAAGTTTGAAATGCTAAGGTATCTAAGTCAGTTATTTCCCTAACTGGTTTTCTTTTATTCGAATGATTTTTTGACCGCGGTCTTAAAACGTTAAACCTAAATCTTTCTCCGTCCGGCATTAATTTGCTCGCCTTCAGAAATTCCACAATTCACCCACTGCACACGTACTAAGTAATGTGTAGGTAGGAAGCCATGCTGCACAACCGTGTTTATCGAATATAATATGATCACGAAAGAAGCAGTTTAAATAGCTGGGCTTATATCTGTTTAACAACGTTATATAACTCGATCAGATAATGGACCGTCAACAGTCATGAGACCGGCTTTTTAGGCAAATACTGAAAATAAGAATTTTGAATGCTGTGGAAACTAAGAGAAGAACTTATAATCGCAGCAAGTGGAAAACTCTTCTCAACAAACTTAAGGTACGTTTACTGTAGTTCTACAAAATTTTATTTGCACTGAAATTGTACAAACGTTTGCACTAGAGCAGCGGACTGGTTTTATCATTTTTATCCTGATTCGTTCATTTTTTAATTATTCCTTGGATTCATGTGTTTATCCACGAAACCGCCGTGAGATTTGTGACCTTAGCATACTGTCGGTAAGGAGAACAACTGCACAATTTAATAAAATCAGCACCCTCCTGAATTTTATTGCCTCTCACAGACTCATACTTCTGTTCATATCATTCCAACTATAAACTTGGAACGGTAAAATCAAAGTTTGAAAATTACACTGCCATAACCTTTATTTTTTCGCTGGAAAAGTGAAAAAACAGTGAAGCAAACCTTTTGCACAAAAGACATCGTGCGGACCATAACACATGACTTAAGGTTTTATTTAAGGTCTTTACTTCCTGCAAAGTCACCAAATCTTAATTTCCAGATTCGAATATTTTGAAATTACAACGGGAAGTGTAAAAAGAATAAAATTTACTGAGATACAGCGGCACATGAGGGTACAAGTTCGAATGGTATCATAATTATACATAGTGTTGTTCACAGACAAAAAGTAATATTGATACATAGAGTATATTACACGGTAGCGAGAAGCTATGAATTTTATTTTCGAGTGGTGAAAACAATATTTTACGAGCGATAACAGCGAACGCGTAAAAGGTTTTTAACACGAGAAAATAAATTCACATCTTCAAGCCACCGTGTAATGTTCTTTTTCTTATATGGACAAGAAACTAGCAGGAAAATTTTGTTTGGAGACTCGCGTACATCCGGGACTTTTGGTACATAACTTTTTCATATCTTCACTGAGTGAAAATATGGAAAATACGAGTGTTTTAGTTTCCGGTAAAACACTATTATCCGTATAACAAATGTATGTTTTAGTTGTTCAAAGAGGAATCAGCTGTAGGTTAGAGGATAAAATGGAAAAGCAAGGTTTTTTGTGTTCCCGGCTTAATGGAACTTAAAGTCAATATGTAGACTTCTTTTTTACATTTGCCCCAGGGAGCATACATTTTGATTTGGTTAATGAATGCTGTACAAATTTAAACTGAGTCAGTCTTGTTTACAATGGTAGCTCCCCTCAATTTCGAATAAATTATTTTAAAGCTTAAAGTTATATGGTTAGAATCCTAAATCGAATCTTCAGGCAAGTCACGTCCTTCAATCAAACAAAGTACGTAGGACATAATTATATAGAAACTACGCCACTGTTCAAATATGCACCACAACAAAAGGTCACTGTATAATTCGTCGCCGGCATACCAATCAGGCTGGAAAGTCAGCTGAACTGTACAACGGCAACAAAACCTGCAACCCATGCATTATTTCGGTGTCATGGCACTCACCACTGACCAACAGAATAAAAGTTGTCGAAAGAAAACTACTGAAGCACTAAATAAAACTTATTAAACTGTGACTATGAGTTCTTTTGCTACGACAACTACAAAAAGACCATTCAGCAATATGATAATTGTAAACGTATCATGGTAATGGTTACTAGGTATTTATAAATTTGGAAACAATTCCAACTTGAAAAAGACTAAACAAAATTTGACACGTAAAGATATTTAAATTTGTCAGTCATCTGCGGACGGCCTGGCAGACGGCCTTACTGACAGAACGCAGCATTTTTTTTTGTACAATTCGCGCAAGCATATGCTAAAATTCTTTTGTTTTAGTTCTCGCCATTTTCATTGCTTTTTTCCTGCGACAGAAGAACAACTGAAGTAAACTTTCATACACATTCTGGAGCCCATTAGTGGGCTCCTGACACACATAAATGGAGACAAATAGAGAGGGATGTGGGCGAAGGGCGACCGGAGAGATAATACATTACTATTAATGATTTACAATTTTTCAAATTCTGTTGCGCAACGTTGTGTCAGCTGTCACGAATTATTTTCCCCTTTTCTATAAAGGCTCTAACAAGCTGCTACTTCATGTCTGGTGTCATGATATGCAGACATTGCTGATACGTATTGAATAATTCCAGCAACAGCACCGCGTAGGAAGGAACAAACGGAACACGCCAAACAATCATAAAAGTAGCACCAATGATTTACATAAGAACTAGTTCAGCGTGGTAGTGACATTGCAGTATTTCTTTTCCTTCAATACCATTTCGCCTTGGCTAATTGAAACTGAAAGAATCAGTTTTGCATCGTAGGTCTCTATATCACCTTTCCTTCCAACTGATCTTCGCTTAAACCCGTAATTGCAAGTTCTCATTGTGATTTTTAAGCATTTCAGGTATTGTTTTTTTTTTACTTTAAGGCTGGGCGGAAGCGTGCGGCCATTCACATCGTGTGCAGTTTGTACGCGGCGCACGTGCCGGGCATGAGGCTTCTGGTCCGGTAATTAAAAGCACACAATGTTCGCAAAACGTTGCCAAATGCTTAATTTGACTGAAGCTTTATTGATTGACTCATTTACATTCATTGATAAATCTTATTTTAGCCCAACTAATACACATGGTGTTTCAAGTCCGGTTGTTCGCTTGGTGGGAACTCTGGGAATTCTCTAATGAACTAAATGCCCATACACAAGGCGCCATCAAGTGCACCATGTTATATCATTGATGAGTCTTTTCTATATTTTTTAATTACAAGAGTCCTGCGTTCGAATAAGGACGTCCAGGTAATAAGGTATCCGTTTCCCAGGGACGGAGGAACGTATATTAAAATGGAAGGGCTTGAAAACGAGCGCCGAAGGCGCGAGTTTGTAGCGGGGTCTGGTTTCGAAATCTAGAGGCTCGGAAATGGTATTTTCAACATTCTCCATGAAATATGTCTTGTCTTAGGGTTATGTGTAAAATGACAAAAAATGTCATCGTCGTAAAAATTGTGGGGGGGGGGGGGGTAAAGCCCACCAAGGCCCCGCCGTCCCTGTTCCCAACTTTTACGGCTTAATCTTGAAATTAGCCACGTTCATGCCGCCATCATCGCAATACTAAGAGTGAAGTGACTTTACTGACTATCTACTTTTGCTCCGAGGAAAAGATGAAATTTAATACGTTGAACAAGATGTCGGTTTTGATGATGAATTCCTATTTTAAAAGTCGAGATAAAATTAACCACCATATAGGCAGATTTGATTGTACCTCGTCCCTCTGACCGTTTCCTCTGGGGGCATGATAACCGTAAACTTAGTGAACACACGGGATCAACCAATAGCATCCGAGAATAAACCGCATATTTAAAAACCAATCCGTGCGCGTTTGGTCAAAGAAACTCAATGACTTGCTAAAGAAATACCCACTGCTCTGGAGGCGGGAAGTAGATTGTCAATTTATTTTGCATAACGAAACTTGATAGAAAAAAAATTAGGATGACTACGTTGGCCAGAAAAAGATCCTCCCATAATCAGTCAGAGGCGGAAATTTCGCGGGAGAGATTTTCAAACTGGGCCAAAACTGTTTATTGAAAAGGCACCTATAAAAGCTTAGCTTTTGTGATTGACGGTTGTGAACTCGGTTAGATAACTAGCATTGTTATTATGACAAGTCAGTCAAACCTGCCACTGACCCTCGATATTCAGTGCAGGAAAAATGGCGGCCGATGCGTTTGATCCTACGTACCCCTCTCTGAGAATTTTGAGGGCGTTGTTTCTATAAACCGGGCTAAAATGAACCAGCGT
Source organism: Ricordea florida (assembly GCA_949710005.1). Lineage (NCBI taxonomy): Eukaryota > Metazoa > Cnidaria > Anthozoa > Corallimorpharia > Ricordeidae > Ricordea > Ricordea florida. Next base: position 378,852 of record OX453277.1, on the reverse strand, counting down.
ACACTCACAACGAAACATAAAGCAGCCCGGTATTTTTGGAAGAATAGATGTTAAGTAGGTTTTTCAACACCATCAAGTTACAGTTGTTTTTGTGTTGTAGATAGAGAGAGTTCTTTTGGCGGGGTAAGTAAATTTGCGACATAAATCATACATCACAATGAAGTGTATATTTTCATACAAGTAGGTTGCTCAGGAAACAACAGGCTTTTTCTTTGCTGTTGTTCCTAGAAAAGTTGAAGCGGAGCATTTATCACTGAGTAAGTCATCGACAGAGCAGACGGTAGTTCAGTGAGTTGGCTTAAATTTTTTTAAAACGCACAGATTTTATTGAAACTGAGGGAAAATGTGAGATAAGAAATGGTTCTTATAGTAGCTTCATGACAGAACTAGCTTGACATGATATATTGCTCAAATCGACTATCTACGGTGAAATGAGGCAGAGAGGATTGTATGCGAAGATGATCTGAACTAAACTTGAATAGGAATCAATCAACAGCAGCGAGTATAAATGAGCAAACAAATAAATGGAAATAACTCAGTTACTTCCTCCCTTTCGCAAAGGAAGCAAAAGAAGGACCGAATGTGATGCTTACTTCTCTCAGGTACTCACGTACGGTTTATAGCTATCTTTCCATAGATACGGCACCGCGCCACCAGCGAGTTATTCTATTCATCTAGTTCCACAACATGTTCACCTGTACCGCCGGCCTTAACTGCTCAGTGATGATGGAAGAAAACAACGAGCACGACACACAGGCATTAGTAACCCCACTCAGTAAGTGACAACGCGGTTTTACATCCGCTTTGCAACAGCCGGACTTGAATGATATCAGTCAACAGTCTTGTGTACACTCCTTTCTTTCACTTTCCAAGTGACTCAGTCGTGCCGGATGTTTTGTAAGACTGGTTCATGTGGTTGTTGCCATTTTCTTCCTTGTTTCTCCTTATCACGACTGTACGTAGGGTCGCTGGTTGGTCCCTTGATTGCGCAATAACCTTAGTGAATTACATCTTACACTGACGGCCGGTAATTCATACGGGCCTTTGTTTTCTTAATAAGGGTATAACAGGCTAACCCTTTCATATAAAATATATCAGCTTGCACATTATTCCCCCTACCTGCGCTATATTGAATGTCTTTGGCACTTCACGCTGAACGCACGCGGTGATGAAGCCCCAAAGCTTGCAATAAGGAAATCACGTGACTCACTGCTGGCTAAATTCAGTCGTGGGCAGAGTGTTGGTTTTAGCGTGGGACCAGTTGACTTATCTTGCAAGCAGCCGTTTGAACTGTTTTATTCTTTTAAATTTCCATGGCTTTCAGATGTAAATAAGCAACATGCGTGCGGAGAAAATGAAGAATTGAGAGAACTGTAATATATTTCTTACAGTCCTTGCTCAGGGAAGCTTATCTTCCACTTATTTTGCCCAGCTTCCGCCCCAAACCATTTTTCTTGGTTTTAAGGTGCCGGAAACAATTCGAGGCACCAATGCAGTTCTTCATAGTTTTTGATGACATGATGTAAAGTCACTGAGGCTATGTGTACCCAGGCAAATCAAGTTGTGATCCCGGCAGTTCTCGAGAATAATATTTCGTATATATTAATTTTACTGCAGTTAACGTTCGATGCAAATCCGACGCCATTTTGCGTGGGAAGGGAATCGCGCAGTGCCTTATGGTCCGAGAACAATTCGACCCGTGGGAGTACTGTCCCAACTGACGTGTGGGAAGCTCCTGTAGGCAACTCGATGAATGAAATTTGACAAAATTTTACTCCTCCGAGGAGTTTGAAGGTTTCGTTATCATGCTTACCACAGCACGATCTTTGCCTTGACGGGTAGAACTCTGTCGATTTTCTCTCAAGAGGAAGACGATCACCACCCGATGTTGTGTCCCATTCGCTCAGTCGCTGATTCGATTGAAGTTTAGCTACCGGCAAATTTGAATTTTTGTCAGTGTTTATATTCGTTCACGTTTCAGAGGATCGTCGTGGTTTCCGGTTGATCGCTTGGAGAAAACGCATTTTTTGGGCAGCATTTGAGGAGAAATTCCCCAGGTAAGCGTTTATATATCACGAAACATGGTGTTACATAAACTAATAGTTAACAGAAACGGCTCTTGTGAAGCGTCGAACTTATTTCCGTACCACCTCGACATAATCTATTTTTCTACAAGTTACTTGTCACTTGTTCCTAAACAGCATGCTTCTATTGACCTGTGAACAATACAAGAAGAGGAAAAATTCCAGAATCCTCAAAGTACCCTAAGTGTCCAAAATTCTCGGGTTTTCAGTGTGAATCAATTTATGTATAAAGTTATGTTAGTTAACAGTAAAGTGTCACAAATTCTTGAATTATCTTCAAAAGTTTACCAATTTATTCTCTTCAAACGATTTCCTTTAGCACAATTTTCCGGCCTGTTTGATTACTCGAAGCGGAAGAGAAACCCGTCACACAAAACATGTGCTGCTAACGTGATAAAAATAAACTTAAAATAGAAAAATTAATTTAAATCGAAAAGTTATGGAATTGTAATTTTTATTATTTTAATAAATTTATTTTAACATTGTATGTATTTTAAGGCTTTTCGTAATTGAGATATGGAAATATAAAAAGTCCATCCTTCATTTTATTTGGTTAAGAACCTAACTCAGGGTTTGATATAGGACTCAGTGCAGACTGAAGTAGTTAATTACTTGTCTTATTCTGTTAGAACAGTCAATGGGCGCAGTGGAGAAAAACATGGTAATTTGTATAAGAGCTTTGATTTTTGTCTTCATGGAATACAGAAATTCAAAATTGTGCATGAATTTTAATTATATAGTCATTATCCTGCGCACTTTTTGTAAAGAATTTTATTTTACTTTTTCCGTTTTTTTGTCAGTTTCTCCTCCAGTTCTCCAGCCACTAGCTGATAACAAAAATTACTAAATGACTTGGGGAATGCTACTTTTCTACTTTCCATTAATTAGAAAGCAGCACTCAGAACAATTTTTTGCAGCATGAGATATTACTAATTTATTAATGTAGGCATGTATATCCTATGTTTATTATTGTTATATTTGAAAACTAATGTTTTAGGTGTCAAGATCAAAAAATTGCATTCCTAAGTGTTAATTGATATATATTTAAGAAATAGAAAACATGTACCGTGTTTCTATTGAGTTATAGAAACAAGAGTGGAAGTTTGGGAGAACGAGAAATGCTGTGGGAACACGAGCCGCAGGCGAGTGTTTCCACAGCTTTTTCAAGTTCTCCCACACTTTCACAAGTGTTTCTATAACTCAACAGAAACACGAAGAACATGTTTTCTATATCTTTTAGAAAACACCGCGACGAAAAAAGGAAAACAACTTGTTAACTTTGATGACCAAAATGTAAATTCTCTTTGCTCGCGTCATCATTACGTCACCAGCTCGTGCTAAGTTCTGTGTTTCTATCGAGTTATAGAAACACGAATTCTAACCAATCAGCACGCATATTTTCTTAGGACTGTTTTTTAAATATATATATATATATATATATATATATATATATAATAAACCATTAATAAACCATAAACATATATATAATAAACCATTTTCGGTCGCTTTTTAACTAGTTTATAATATTATTCACCGAACCGGGACTGTGAATCCTCATGATCCTTTTGGTTTACATCTTTGTTGGCTCAGGAAGCATTTTTAACTGTCTCTCTCTCTCTCTCTCTCTCTCTCTCTCTCTCTATATATATATATATATATATATATAGAGAGAGAGAGAGAGAGAGAGAGAGAGAGAGACAGTTAAAAATGCTTCCTGAGCCAACAAAGATGTAAACCAAAAGGATCATGAGGATTCACAGTCCCGGTTCGGTGAATAATATTATAAACTAGTTAAAAAGCGACCGAAAATGGTTTATTATATATATACATTATATATATATTGACAATTATGTTCTAAAAATGTAGTTTGAATTTCTTATTTGGTATTTTAAAATCATAATTTTTGTAGCAGCCATAGCAGAATGTCAACCTGAAAGAAAGGAAATTTAACTGCTGGAGTCAGGGTGCGCTTCTATAAAATTTGCTTTGCAAATTGATTAGAGTTTCGATATAATTGAAAATCACCCAAAATCCCCACTTATACTCCTTTAAATAATTCACTTATGTTTACATAAAGTTCTTACTTCAAAAGTCCACCCACTTCAAAATCCCACTTACATTCCTTTCAATCAAAACGTTTTTGTAAACTCTTTGAAAGGTCACATCATTGTCATCTGTTCAGCATTATTATACATGATACTACATTTTCAATCAAGAAAGTGGAGATGTCTTCAAAAAATTGAAGTTTGCTTTATTTTCAGAAATTATTTTAATCCAGTTTGTTATGTTGAGCTTTTTTATTTTTTAGTCATGTGTAGTTGAGATGCTAATAATCAGGGGTGTTATTCTATTTTGCATTTCAATAGTTTATGTTGGTGTTTGAGTGGGAGTGTTGTATGACTTGTACTAAAGTTTTTAGTTTAAACATTACAATTTTAAATTTTGTTTATAGTATACTTTTCTTGGATTTCATAAAACAGATGAACCACTGTTAATAATTCCTTATTGTTTTTCATTGACATAAGCAATAAATTTCTAATCTGCCATAATTATTTAAGATTGTGATCATTTTTTATAAAACAGGCTCAAGTTGAATTCTCATTAATTTTAGAAAGCACACTGGTTAATGAATATAACACTAGGATTCCTGTTGGAAGCAACTTGGATCACTTAATTCTCAGCATGCATGACACAGCTACATTCCAAACAGAAACAAAAAAGTGTTTCTGTATAATTTGTTAATTTGTTTTTTTTAAGGTCTTCTCCTGCCAAATTTATTGAAAGAATAAAGTGGAATTATAAATGAAACTTATGTTTATTTATAGTTTAAGTCTCTCATTAAAATTTACAGCAATCTTTATTAATCCAGGCTGGTAATATATAATGTCTAGAGCTATGATACTGTATATCAACTGGTCAGGAGTTGTCTCCCAGGGTGTTATATTTTATCTTTGACTGTCAATCAACAGGCAACTGTTAAGTCAGTTTGTTTAATTCTGGGTTTCAATGTAAGTTCTAAATTCACTTCTTAATGTACCCAGTGTCTTGTACTCTACATCATGACTGCAAAATTAATATGACAATGTAATGGTACCTTCTCAGAGTCGTAAATATTTAAAAATCTAATTTATTTGGAATCATTTTACTTTGTAATAGTGTACAAATTAATTTTGTAAATTGTTCAGATCTCTGTTGCATTTGCCATTGGTATTAAACTGGATGATCTTCACTACAGCAGTTTTCATTTTATTCATCATTATTGTTTTAGCTATTCCAACGACAAGAAAAAGTTTGCAAATTAACCCCCTGAATTGCAATAGAACAATAGAGCCTTTGTTTGCCAGCATAAATATGTTTTGGGCCTAACTATGCCCAAAATCATCCCATGTAGGTTGTCAAGAATTGTGAAAGACATGAAAGGAAAAATGTATTTGTATTGGCTGCTCAAATCGTATGATAATTTGATTCACACTTTTCATGGCTTTATTTCAGCAGGGCTAAAATACATTTTAGCCTGCCGAATTTTTTATTTTAGCCTGCAAAATGTGCCACAATGCTTAACAAAGTGATAATAATTTATACTGATATTGTAAGTTTTTTTGTAGGTATACTGGTCTCAGTCAAAAAAAAGACCCAGTGGTGATCAATAATTTTAAAAAATATAATGTTAATAATTTACATTAATTATTAACATAAACCTCCTTAGAATGTTAATACACTTTAAATATAAGAATATTGAATTGATCTAACCTCAAATTCTCCACACTTTCATCTAAGTGTATGGCACTCACTCTTAAGGAGAATTGCTACTCAGATTGTGAAAGTAAACATCAAATTCTCCATTCTAACATACAAAGAAATGTATGGCACTCACTAAGGAGAATTACTACTCAGTTATCAAATTCTCCATACTAACATACAAGGAAGTGCATGGCACTCACTAAGGAGAATTACTACTCAGTTATCAAATTCTCCATACTAACATACAAGGAAGTGTATGGCACTCACTCTTAAGGAGAATTGCTACTCAGATTGTGGAAGTAAACATCAAATTCTCCATTCTAATATACAAAGAAGTGTATGGCACTCACTAAGGAGAATTACTACTCAGTTATCGAATTCTCCATACTAACATACAAGGAAGTGCATGGCACTGACTCTTAAGGAGAATTGCTACTCTTATTGTGGAAGTAAACATCAAATTCTCCATTCTAACATACAAAGAAGTGTATGGCACTCACTAAGGAGAATTACTACTCAGTTATCAAATTCTCCATACTAACATACAAGGAAGTGTATGGCACTCACTCTTAAGGAGAATTGCTACTCAGATTGTGAAAGTAAACATCAAATTCTCCATTCTAACATACAAAGAAATGTATGGCACTCACTAAGGAGAATTACTACTCAGTTATCAAATTCTCCATACTAACATACAAGGAAGTGTATGGCACTCACTAAGGAGAATTAATTACTTCTTAGAACTCGGGAGGGAAAGAGTTGATCAATGTTCAACACTGGGCAAACCTACATTTTTGCATGGTTTAATTGTCGTATTTAAGTAACTTTTACAGTGTGGATGTTGGCAAGGCAACTCCTTAAATCGATGGTCATTTAAGACTGACATTTTGCTATGCTTCTCTTAATGGTGATATCATACTGAGCACTGTAAAGTCAAATAGTATTTTTAGCAGGTAGCCACTTCAAAAGGACGAATTCCGTCTTACAATTAGGTTAACGCGTGGACAACAGGAAAGGAGTTTTAGTTTGGTTTTTCCGCTTTCTTGGTGACATGAGTCAAACCTTCTCTTGGTTACATACGCCTAGAAACTGTGCTACAGTGCTGTGGCTTTCAAACTGAAAATAGCCGCATTACGGAAATGATCGAAATGCATGGTAGGATCCACAGATATAAAAGTTACTTTGTATTAACAGTATTATTCAGTGGTCAAAAAAGAAAAAACATGCAATAGCCTTCCAAATTCTTATCGTGCGGTTTATACTTCATGCCAGTATGCCATATAGTCTCCTGCGCCCATCACAATGGTAATGGAGACTATATGGCATACTGGCATGAAGTATAAACCGATCGTGCACTGGTCGGCGGAAATGTCGACACTTCAAGAGAGTTGCTGCAAATTTAACTCAGGAGTGTGTCAGTTGAATGCAATAGTATTAACGAGTATGATCTTGAGTAACGGAATAGTTTACTATGGTGGTTGGAACTTTTTTAGAAAAAATAAACTGGCCGTGCCAGACCTAAAATGATTCATCGGATGATACATCGAGGCCATTTTCATAACTAGTTTGGACTTAATGAGAAATATTCTTAACGCGAAACGCTATTTACAGTACTTTCACTGATTAAAAAGATTAAAAGGCTCATCTCTGCCCATTCGTTTCTCCCATCTGACTAAATGCATAAGCAAGGAATTAGAACGCGACGTAAAGTTAGATGAAAACCGGTCTGTAACCGCTCTCAGCGACTGCTAAAACGTGAGAGACAGTTTCACTGTGTGTCTTAGCTGTTGCCTCTCTTTCCCTCTCTCTTTCACTTCACATGTGAGGTTTATAAGCCACGCTTGTTCGGTGAATACGCCGCAGATATTGGCGTTGTCTATATTGAAAGGTAGTAAGCATGGGCTGTAGTATGGTTCAATTTGACAACATTTACATAACTGAGGTTTGTTATATGTTTATGTATAGTTGCATGGTTGGGGCAGGATGCATAAGGAGCCTGCGTGGGTACAATCCTTAAGATAACCCATGACATCACATTCGTTTAAATTGCCGTGGCTGCTCATTGTTTACTGATTAAGACAAAAGCCATGTTGTCTTAAGCTGCGCCGGGAAAAGTACAATCTTTTTTGTTTTCTCTGTTCATTCTACAGTTCCATTTTCGACACTGCTCCTCGAAACGAACAAAAACATCTGCCAGAAATTGTTTCCTTTGCGGGTGCCAACTTTTTTTTCGGTTAGTTCCCACGTTCAAGCATTATCTACAAGAAACCACGTGTTCCCACTTCCCTTGTCAAAAACACATAAGCCACCTTACAAATTGTCTTTTTAAGTAATTATATACTGACATAATTTTAAATACCGTGGGGGTTCCTAGCTGATATTCAGCCAAGAAGGGAAGCAGAACCCGCCAATTTATCACTGTCCCTGTTGCAAAAAGGTTAACGGAGCAAGTGTCCAGGCTGCCGTATTGACTGCATCAGGTATGTAATAGAATATTGATGCTCTCTGACGATTCTCTAATTTTTCATTATCTGAAGTTAAGCCATTATTGAAATGCTTCCAAACTTCAGTACTAGTTTTAAAAAGTAACAAGATCATTGGTGGTTACCTAACTTACAATCCTTTCTAACTACGTAATGAGTTGTTAATCCGCATGGTTTCATGAAAGGCGCCTGCCAATCAGTTGGGAAGCCATTTTTGTTGGGGGGAGGGACGGGTGAAAGCCGTCAAGTCGGGCTGAGCAAATGATATGACAGCGATTTAATTTAAGCGTGATGTTTTAGCCATCGAGAGAGTTGAAAGACCAAAGAAGTAAGACTTTACTGTGTAAAATTTTTACCTTACTGAGGTGCGTCCTGTTTCTTGGTCCGTTTTAGGTATTTACTGTAAATATTAAATCTCGCTACTGATGTATCAGTTGCAACGATACGCCGTCAAACTCAAAAGGTAAATTGTATTGTCACAGAGCCGTTACAGAGACAAGGTTATTTGCATTTCCTTCGTCAATTGTGAGACTGAAACACGTTTTTTATGTGCGGGATTTAGTGGCTTCTCAACGCATGCGCTGAGTAAACGCGGAAGAGATAGTATTTGACGCTTTAATGCGGAAGTAGAATTCGGCGAGACGAATTGACTGCTTTTCAAAAATTCATGCCAACCATTTGCCCTGTTTGACCATAAAAATTGCCAGAATTTCGATTGTCTGAGATTATTATTAAGCACTAGTCATTGTTTTGAAGCCTCTTAAAATCTTAGAAGACGTAATATAACTGCTCATTGCTTTCTAATTACGAGGAAGTTGTTTAGGAGGTTTTTTTAGGGAAAACAGTTGTAAATTGAAGGTGGTGTCAGCTTGAACAAAACGTAAAGGGAAGTTAAATCGAAACGTATAGGAAAAAAATAGACAATACGTCATTATGCAAATGGGTAATGAAAGGGTAAAAGAAGTGTCTTAAATCATGCTTGTCTCAAATTACATGACGCGAAGATCGAAACTCGTGGGAGATTCCGCTAGAAATGGTTAAAATGGAGTGCACAGGCAGTTGTAGTTGTCACTCTTTTCATTGAGTGACGGCAGAGAAAATTAAAGTTTGGATCCTGTTCAACTGGTAGCGAGCTTCAGTTTTTGGCCCGTCGTAAAGAAAAATGGTTGTCGTTTTGTGGAGATTCGCGGATTTTAAGGTGGAGGAGACAACAGTTACGTCCGGCTGGAGTCTTGTCTTGTTATGGTAAAGGCGCACACGAGCCAAAGGCCCATACGGCTTTAGCTTATCCCTGTTTCAATAGCATGAAGCATCTGGGAGTATTATTACTCCCCACCTGGATGGGATGCTAGTCCATCGCAGGGTCACCCCCAGCTTTATATCGCTGGTACCCATTTATACACCTGGGTGGGGAGAGCAAATGAAGAGTAAAGTTTCTTGTCTAAGGAAACAACACAGTGCCAGCAGCCGGGCGCGAACTCCAAACCTCCTGTTCGGAAGTCCGACACGCTAACCACTACACTACTGTGCCTTCATTTGTCTTGTTATACTCGGCAGCTATTTCCTTTCTTTAAATAACAACATTTGACGATTAGGAATTGAAAAAAATACGTTTTGCACAGGTGCTCAAGTATAGCAGTCAGCAGCACACAAAAGGTCACATTACATGATTTTCTTTCGTAAGTTTCTTATGGTGACAGCGACATTAGATAAAGTGTCACTATCGTTGACTCGTGAATATGGAAGTGACCACTGATGATTGACAGGTTGAAGGTGGCTTTATAACGGTTTCAGATACTCGTCATATAACAGTTGGATGGTGGTGTGATTGCCGCATGTCCTGTTTTCTCACCAAGCATAGATTCGATTTCGAGATGAAGATTTACGCCTTGGCGAGTAGAAGACGGTGCACAATCGGTCTTATTGCACTAGTGTGTACTTCTTGAGAATCTCTTAGTTTACCTTGGAAGAACACTATTTCGCACTAGTTCAGACTCTTGCTTCAAATGATAGAAAATGCAGTGAGAAGGCACTCGGTACTATGTCTGTTTTTAATTTTTTAAGGTTGAACTAGTGAGCAGCACGTCTGCGAACTCTAAGAATTGTAAAACGATTTATTTTATCCCACGCGTTTCGTGTGACTAACGCACACTTCTTCAGGGATGTTTTACAATACAACACAAGGAACCTGTATATATACCTACATAAGATACTAAGAATATTTAGCATTACGTAAAATCACACCTACGAGAGCGGATTTGCATGTAGGAAACAGGCGGAAAGGTGTGCAAGGAGTGACATATTTTGTGCGTGACATAATTTTGGGGCCCATAGTTTTTTTTGGAACGAGCAATAGCGACGCGCTGATCAGTCAGGCCACGCGTGCCACAACTTTCTAACCTGTGTTGTGAATCGCTTGAAATGCTGTCCGCCTGGTGAATTGCCAGGGAACCAGGTCACGTTGATGGTATACTAGTTTAGTTTCTTTGCTCCCTTTCTTGATTCCCTCGGCGAAATTAAAATGTCTGATATATTGACCATTTTAGTTGGTTGTACCGTGGCCTTCTGCAAGATGGATGAGTCTTGCTATGAACAGTATCGAAACGACATCTTCTCTTTCATCGTACGAGGGGGAGGGGGGAGGGGAACGTGGGACACACCTTGCCTTATATGGTATGTGCAAAGTTAGACATCTTTGGTGGAATTTTACTTGGGAAATATTGCAAAAAATGCGACACCTAACCAATGCTTAACTCGATTGTATAAAACTGAAATGATAAAATCTTATAGCAACTTGATTCTTCGTTTTACTGTCGGAGTGGAAAGATTGAGCGCTTTTGTATTGCTCGAGTTTTAACTCTGGTAATGAGCGGGTGAAAAGTGCACCAAATTCTTCTGAATGACTACTTGTGGTTCCTCGACTCTGGGAGTGGAAGTTAGAACCTCATATGCTCGACGTCCTGCTCTGGAATGAAAGAATTAAGCTAGAACCACATTTGACTCTCGAAATAAAAAAGACAACTGGCTAAAACCACATCGAAAAAGCTGATAGTTTAACTTGAAGGGATTGAACGTAAGTTAGAATTTGGTAAACTCAGTGTTAAACAGTGGAAGTAAAGAGTGAAAAGTTACGGTCTCATTGTGTGACACAAGTTGTAACCCAGCCTGGAATCGAAACTATTGTAACTGCAACCATAACTCAACAGTTTGATTCTATCAGTGTATGGTTGTAAGGCTTAACATCATGATCTTAGATCCCTTGATTATTTATTGGCTATTTACCCTTCCTTCTTGCTTATGTATATGGTTAATTCTCAGTTTAACGATTGATTCAGCTGTCCGGAAACAAAAAGCCCCAACAACCGTAACTCAGAGAACTGTAAGACGTCATAGCCCAGGCCGATGAGCTATGGGGGACGCCTAACTCACTGTGTCGTGCTGCACGAGCCGGCTCGCTGCTTCGGACCTAGAACAAGCAACAGCAGCTTCCGGAAAGCGGTTACTTCGAAGTTGGAACTTCATTTGAGGTGAATTTTAGGAAATACTTTCCCTAAAATCATGCCATTGCGCGTGCGTGTAGCACGCCCTTTCATGGGACCATGAAGCAATTCGAACCGTAACTAGGCAGATCCATAACGCATCTTCAGGACTCTATCTTGTATTCAGCAGTGCTATTTTATTGTAATAAGGTAATGAATGCTAAAGTTGTTAAAAGAGATTCCTGAATTTAGTGCCTCAAAGGAACAAAACTGGGAAAATTGCAAGTGTTTGTTCCTAGGATTTGTCGCACCAAAACAGGGCATGCCTAATTATGCAACTCGTTAGCTTTCGCTTTTTGCACAGCAGTCACATTAGCAATACACTTAGAATATAGAGGTTCGTATGATTCAAGGATTGGGTGGATAACATGAAGCATTTTTTTGAATAATACGATGGAGTTTTGCTGTAGTGGACTGTGTGAGTTGATCAGCGGACGGACCGGCAACATCGACTCTCGTTCAAGTTGAACGAGAGTCGATGTTGTTGTCTGTTGTGCCACTGACTTCAGTGAGACTTAATGTCTAGTGAATTAATCATTCTTGGGTTTTGAACTGTAAAACGTAAAAGTAGAAATCATTGGCATTGGCGCCGAACTGAACTAAAGGTTTAATCAGTTTGCATCTAGGCTGGGCTTTCAAGCCAGGAAAGAAGAATACAATTTTGCAACGTACCTTGTCGTTCTTCTAAACATGGCGGACTCAGTGGTTGCTAGTCGTATGAACAAAAATTCCTGTTTTTCAGCTCTTCTCCCTTAGCCTTGCAGCCGGCCCGTTTTGTCCGAAGCACCTCAGTCGTCTTTTGTCTTCCGAAAAGCTTCCCAAGTGGTTTGAATGGCTTGTATATAATTCTCTCTTCTTTTCCTTGTAGCAGTTGGACTGATGATATGCAGTTTTCAACACGGCTGTTTGTCACTCTGATTTTTCCGGCCGCTATCACCCTGATTATCAGTTTGCTGTGGCTCAAGAAGAAAACCCAAGAGGCCAATGATGACCTCGATCAACGCAATGCAGAGATAGGTAGACAGAAGAAACAGAACAATAGCCAAAATCCGTCAACTTTGGTGAAAGCTGGAACAATTCTTACTAATAGGGATGAAATTTCGGCAGATTCAAGAGAAAGCGTTGACGAGCAACCATGTGGTGCTGGCTTTGAAGGACCGTCTTCAAATGAGACCGAAAGCCTTTTACAAGATTCAGGCATCGATACAAAGCCATCTACTTGTTCTGAATTAAAGGAGTGTTCGGCCGGCGACGAATCAACGAGTGAAGGAAGTGTAGATAGTAGCACTATCCTTAGTTTCACTGAGCCACTGCACGACGTCTCTCCACCTCTCGAGGAGAATGGAAAGCCACGAAAAAACCAAAGCAACGGAGATAAAGACGTTTGGGAAATCGAGTTCCCGCAGATTCTTTGCGGAAGACTTATTGGGCGGAAGGGGAAGAACGTACGTTTGATCTCTGAAAAATCAGGAGCAAAGATACGATTAATTCCGCAATCTCCGGGAGAAGTTTCTACTCACCGAATAATTTCGGTAACAGGAAGTCCTGCACAGATTCAAGCCGCTCTGGATTCTATTCATGAGAAGTTTCCTTGTGTCCCACTAACTCGTCTAAACTTGCGGAAGAACGAGGCAGAGGCCCGCGTGCAATCCGTAGTTCCCGCCGCACCACAGACATTACCGTTTGTTCAAGCCATCCTTCCCAGCGTTGCGAACTTCGATGTTGTCGTGACGAGCGTCGTGGATGCAGGGCATTTTTTCGTCCAACTTCACAATGACTTTTTACAGAGGCAGCTTCAGGATCTTCATCAAAACATGCTGCAGTGTTATGGCCAAGGGACCGCTCCCTTTCTCTTGCCGCTCACACAGCCTATTGTGGTTGGATCGTGTTGTGCCGCTCCAGCTTACACCTACGATGGATGGTACAGAGCACAGGTTCTCGGGGCTACTGGAAACCCTGATGAAGTAGAGGTAAAATACCTTGATTATGGAGGATACGGCAGGATTGCTGCTTCGAGTTTGAGGCAACTGAGGTGAGGCGACAAGTCAGCTTTTTGTTAATACTCTTTCAGGTAAAAACTCTTCGAAATAGCTTCTTCCATTTGATAGTGCTATTGTCAAGGACAGATCGCTAATTTTACGCCTGTTCCCAAGCAAACGATTACAAATAAACGCGTGCATAAACGTAAAAAACTGGTGCCTCCTGAAATCGAAACTGTTGTAGTTATAATCTGGTAAAAAGGTTGCAGGGTTGGAAACTGACCTTGATATATGAACCACTTGTTTTTCTAATGTACATTTGATGCAAAGATCATTCTGAACTCATGAACAATTAAATTAGGTCTCAACTGATGCTGTTTGTAAATGATTGAACGCACACCTCGGTAGAAAGTTGAGATTGAAATGTCAGCTCCATAGTTGATTATCAGAACGAAAACAGTCCGCCATGCACCATCCGCGCTCGCCTTACGGCTATAAAATACGACTGCAAAACCCAGGCGCTCTGAACAAAATCTTTTGATTAATACAGTATAAACAGTTTGAACAAAGTAAAACAAAATTGTTTCTTGACAGACTGAGGAATAAACAGGGCTACATGAAAACAATGTGGTTATGATATATAACCTCTCCCTTTCAAGAGTCCTGCTCTCCGTCTGCAAATAATCAGAAGAAAGAGAGACTCCTTGAGTACTTCACCCACAAAGGGTGAATTTGTTAAATAGGTTACAAGCCGTTCACCCACATAATCTTAGGCTACCAAGATTTTCTTGCCACTTTTGTTGCCATTGAAGAGTTGAATGTAAGGAAAAGTTTCGTCAATTTTTCGATTGCTCGGCGGTTATATTAATTAGAATACGTTTCATGTTTCGTATGTTTTAGTGGATCATCTTTGAAATCTCCTAGGGCGTTTCGCCTGCCTTCCTGTCACTCATAGGCCTTCAATCTATCGCATACAAGATTGTCTATAGGAGAAATCTTCCCTGAAGGACAGGCACGCTATTTAGCTGAACAGGAAGATCACCATGTTATTATGCTACCAAAGCCGGAATTCTGTATTATTGCATGTTTAACGTGGATAATGTTATGTGCAGCTGTTTACAAGGCGTTTTGGTTGCTGTCGGTTAAGACGCTTATTTCATTTGACAGAATCGTGTAGGTGGCTTAACTAGAAACAAAAACATGAAGAAAAAAAACAGTAAATAATATGACCAAAGTTCCACTCGTAGTAAAACTGACTATTTGGTCAATGAAAATCAAATTCCACGCATGAAGACCCAGAATTCAGTCTTAAGTGATCAATTGAGCATTCCCACTTGCCTATATGCCGGCGGTTCAGAATCAAGGACATGAAGGACCATTTGTTTTAGCTTTTCGGTACAATTTGCATTATCCTCTTTTATTATTACCTGCCTCAAAACTCGAGCAGTTTTTTAGAGTGTTTGTTTCATTATTCTAAGTCTTTGAATTCACATCCACAGTCTTCCAAATATATTTGCTAGACCCATTTTTATGCAAAACAAAGTTGCCTTAAATTTACATTGCCTACCAGCTCGCAAAGTGCAAACTGCTTATTTTTGTTCGCTGAAAACCAAAAGCGCGCTTTTGAAATTCTTCAACCTCTCCGGTTAATTGCTTAAATAGAAACATTTCTATGAATTTAGATGAGTGATAAGATAAAGATTGATCCCTTCTCCGAAACAAGTCTTGATTTTAAGCCGGTCTTTTTTTTTCTTTTTTAAGAAGAAGTTAATCTATTTATCTACCATTGATAAACTTTAACTCGGTGAAACTGAAAAACTGTACCTAGTTATAGTAATAGTATTGCCACCATATCTTAAATGAATGCTGTTATATATGGTGATCTTTATTCATCGTAACAGAATCCTGAGCAAGAGCTTGCGTTCTAATCTGCAAGATTTTAAAATCATTCAAGTTCCCTTGCGGTTCTTTAGCTTTATTAATCAAGAATTACGCCCGTTGTCCCAAGTTTACCGACACGCGTAATATTGATTTATAATGATATGATTTATAATTTCAGGCAAAGGTGAAAATCTGGGCTAAGTTTTGAACTTTTGATCTATGGGTGGAACCTTGTGGTGCGACCATTCTGTAGAAAACTGCTATAGAGTTTTGTACTGTAGTACACTTTGTTTCATGATACCCATAAGCGGCATTGTAGTCTCCTTCGCAGCCGTTTTTAGGCCCGTCACGCAACGCTCCTCCTTAGTATAGAGGAGCGTCGCGTGAGATGCCAATATCTATAAAGAGAAACTGTGGTACGTGCTGGCACGTCTTCCGCCCACGTTGTTCACTGACAAAACTAGATATCAATTGCTACTCTTCCTTTATGCATGAACACCGGAGTGTTATTGTTTGTAAAGTGCTTGTCTCGGTCTGTCATTTAGAGCTTGAGTTTCATTATTTTAGCAGTAACTGTTTGGTCGCGGCGTCTTTACCCTGAGCGCAAACCAACTGTTAATCACGGGAACTCGTCCTAAAATGCCCCCTTACGCAATTTTATCTCAATATTTGACTCGCATTAAGAGAAAGCGATTGTTGTAAGCAGTTTATCACATTTGCATCTCTGTTTTATTACATAAACTTTTTAAAGTGTGCCCTACACTGTCCAATCGGCATTTAAGCAGTGCCTTAAGACACGGGAAGGCCAGTTGACTGTTTCCAACACCGCACCAAATACTAACTTGAACATATAAAATAGACTACAAAGTCAGGACCCTCCCATTTTGATTGAGTTAGAGTCGCACGTTCTGGTGGTATGAACTTCCCAAGATAGCATAGTCGAACAAACCGGAGAAAGGAAGGTTGTGCATAGAATGTTAGAGCCAAAAACTTGTCTCTCAGTGTAACACTAGCTGTATCTATGTGCGCATAGAAAGAAACATTTCATTCTCCGCCCCAATCAGACACCAAAAAGGAGCTATCATTCCTCGGTGTCAAAATTAAAAATAAAGTATAGGGGGAAGGGAATGAGAACAGTTAGTACCACGTAATTAGTTCATAATATTAGAGATTCTTTCATTCACAGCAAACATCTCTAATTAACAGTCACAACTCTTATCGCGTAACCCTGGATAACTGGTACGAAATCTTAAATAAATGTGATGTATTAATGCCATCTTATTGCGTTTCAGGCCTGACTTCTTACAATTGCCGTTTCAAGCAATTGAATGTTACCTGGCCAATGTCATTCCCCTTCAAGGTACATGCGTCCTTTTCAAAGAACCTCACCTCTTCATTCAATTCCTTCCTTTGCTTGTTATAAGAAAAAGAGAGTTACTTCGAATCTGGACTTTTCGTAGCAACTTTGTTTTCCTATCGACGGGTGTTTACAACTCTAATAAACGCTGTTTCGGGACAAAGCCAAAATTGCTCAAACAGTGATTGTTAGAGTTGTCATCCCCCGTCCTATCGGAATCACATCAACTCAGTGTCAAAAGTATTTTAAAGATAAGAGAAAATTTACGAACAAACCAACACGAAGACGTTATATAAGCCGACTGAAGTTAACTCATTGCTCGCTAAGATTACGCTCGCGTTCAAGTTCAGCCTTTTTTCGTGTGCAGTATGTAGTGCATTTCGGAAATTCTCTGCTACGAGAGTAAAATGTAATACCTCGTTATTATTCGGAGTTATGTAATCATATCCTCAAATAAAAAGTATTTTGTAAAGATGACATTTTAGTAAAATGTGGGATATGGTAGACAATGTTTCATCACGTAGAAATTAAAGTGCATTTGTAAGGCGTAGTTTGAGTAACATGTGTAGCTCTGTCTGTCCAATTTAATGTTCTTTTTATCAATGAAAAGGGATTAAAGGACAAATCAACAGTGCAAAGTGCATGCATTCAAGAACTGATGATGTTTGCTAGTTTAAGAAGTAGTTTATGTGTTTCTGCATTTTGAGCAACTTGCCTTCATATACGGTTATTTTAAGGGAGATCTTTTATTTTATATTCACTAGAAAAGTTTTGTTAGTCGGTACTAATTGTGAGTTGTGTACGGCTATCAAAGGTGATACGTTTTCTACTGTGGCGAGTGCAGTATTGGAAGACATGACAATGAACGTTGTGTTGTCTGCTAGAGTGATGGGTCATAGGAATGGACTACCTTGCTTGGAGCTTTACTTAATCCAAGGACAACAGGTAAAAGTGCTGTTGAAAAAAATTTTTTAACTAGACATATATCTACGTGAACTGAGGCTTCCTTTCTTTGAAACGCTAGTTATCATTGCAAACTTACCGCAAGAGTTGCTTCTTTGATTCTGAACATGAAAACTGTCTCACTAGACTTAAATTCCTTTGTTCCGAGTAATTATTATTTATTGGCGATCAATTAAGCCAACAGCGGTCATTTCTAGTCATCTACGTTACGTAGCATAACAGAACTATCGAAAAGGCTTTTTAACATCCAACTCTACTACTGCTCCAGCAATCCCTGACTTACTCTTTAATAATGTTCTAATGATGCGTGACTTACCTTTTTGGCAGACAATTCTCATCAACAGAGAGTTAGTCAATAGAGGCCTGCTACGCTGGGCGGAAACATGACATGTCGTGAGGTGTTGGTGGTTGAATCATTTGTTCAGCGGTTGACGCCGTTGAAGACAGTTTCCAATCGAGTGTTGTAACTTGGTGGATTATTATGGGTTTCTGAGGTAGGTTTGAATTAAGTGAAGAGATGGAGAGACTTGTCGACTCTTGAAACGAGGACAAGATGTAGTAAGGGATAGACTGAAATAGCTTTACAAAGAGTCACTCGAGTATGATTTCCTTGGTGCATAGATTTACTTACCATAGATAAGAAATTTTCTGATTGAAAGAGAATTGAGAATGAATTGTTTGTCTTCAGAACAAAGAAGTATGTAATTATAAATTTAATTCACCTAATTTCTTTCATACCGAAAGTTTAGTAACCTGTCGGCAAATGCCTCAAGTTATAGTTGCTAGTGCATTAAATCCGGCTGAACGAACTAATTTTTGCTCATGGTTAGTTTGTAATGGTTGTTGAGAAATTGGCCGCTTTTTTGTTGGTGTAAGGTGACTTAAAGGAACTTTCAGTTTTTAGATAGTTCCGTATTCTGTAGGTTTCATCAAACCAAACTCTGAATCGTCATTTTCTATGAAAATTTTTTGTCATATAGAGAGACTGCCATGTTGGCATCGCTTTGTTCTAGCTTCTCGGCGTAAGGTTTCAATTATTTGGCAAAAATGCTTAACTTCCAGCTATGTATTATACAAGAAAGATAATGTTATTGTATATTTATCATGATTAGGATATGATACTTTATATTTAAAGTATATTTAACACGCATGATCTTAAAAATGCGCCAAAGTCCTCAACAGGCCACCTCTTGGCACTCTTCATAAAAATCTTCATTATCGTTATCTGATATCCTAACTTTGTTCTCTTGATGGATGCATCTCTGGCCATAAGTGTTTCATTGTGCCATCTCCCCGCCCCTCCCCTTCCCATTTGCAACCTTTATTGATTGGATTCATGAAATCCGCCAAAAAAGTGCGGCAAGCCTATGTTAAGATAAATATGGAAAATAGGGAGAAGGTGGCGGGAAAAACTTTGTTATTATTTAGGAGTGAGAAGGTGGCGGGAAAAACCTTGTTGTTATTTAGGAGTGAGAAGGTGGCGGGAAAAACCTTGTTATTATTTAGGAGTGAGAAGGTGGCGGGAAAAACCTTGTTATTATTTAGGAGTGAGAAGGTGGCGGGAAAAACCTTGTTATTATTTAGGAGTGAGAAGGTGGCGGGAAAAAACGTATTATTAAAGAAGTCAGAAGCTTAATTTGTTGCAAGCTATAGTTAACAGGCCAACAAATCTAGTGTAAGAAGTAACGGTTGTTGAAAATTATACCGTAAAGAATTCAGTAGTTTGAAGCAAACAGAGTATAGTTTAAAACCAACATTTTTAGCTGTTTTAATCTGAATAGTCATACGTGAGGAGTTTGTCTAGAGACGCAAAACTGATAACCATCATGTATGGTGAAACAAGAGCAAACCCCATAAAAAAGTATTTTCCAAATGGAAGTTAAATGAAAACAAATAATTTAAAAAATTTTACCATTTTAAAAAATTAAAATGTTAATGCGTGTGTTTAGCAATAATAACTCTGGCGCAGAAGCGAAAGTTTGTTTCGCGTGAAGTCGTTTACTTTCTCAAATGGCAGGTCCCCAGGTCCCCATCCTGGCGACTGCCTCATGTAAAAACATCACCATATGCTGTCATAATTATTCTTTCTGTAACGAGGTAATTTTCTTCCATTTTTCAGTCATTACTCGCCACAATTGTAGTTTTGAAAATAAAAAACCCAAGCCTTTCACTACCAGAGCCGCACTAAACAGCAGATTTTGTTTTCTCTTAACGGGGGGTGACAACTCTAACAAACGCTGTTTGAGCAATACTAGGTCTTAACTAAAGTCGTCCCGAAATTTGGATCATCCTCCCGAATTTTTGGGATAAATTTCCTTCGATGTCCCGATTTTTTTCTGCAATGTGCCGGAATCATCGTGTGTTTCCCGGAAAAATCTCCAGATTCCCGGGACAATTTTGGCTCTATCCCGAAACAGCGTTTGTTAGAGTTGTCACCCCTACCCCCTGTTTCTTAGACACACTTATCAACTCAGTGTGGCTCATTTTCCTGCGTGTTGATGGCACACTTCTTTATTTTTGTTTTACCTTCTTTTATTATATATATATATATATATATATATATATATATATACATTTAATCATTTGGTCGGTTTTACTTGTTGCCAGAGGGTGGCGAAGGCCTTTTTTCTTCGGTCAGCCAGTAAAACTGCTGAAACGTTTGACGGTTCAGTATTGATGCACTTACAGTGCGACTACTCGAACCCAGGCCACCCAAACAAATGTTTATAAAAATTATCCAATCACGGTTGAGCATCTAAAGAACAGAATCTCTACAAATGTTTTATATTTCGTTTGAAATACATATAATTTGCTTTATAACTGTACAAAACATATCAAGATTGAAAAAGAATCATCTTAGTCGGTAGAAACTCGCCACAAATCTGTTGTTTAGCGTCAAAAACAGATTTTCAAAAATTGTATGAAAATGTATGTGGGTGGCCTGTAAGGTAATCCACTATTCAGATTTTATTACATATAAGCCCTGGTGTAAAGTCGATTTTATTGAACTCGGATCTGAAAAAATAAATTGATTAGAAAAATGTATTCAAAAATTGTAGTTAAGGTAAAAGCTGTTCTTGTAAACTTGAATAATTTCTAGTTTGCCTCCGCTTAACTGATTGTTCTTTTGAGATTGAAAAAAAGGGAAGCATAAATAAATAACCGCTTAAAAACGTCCAATAACTATTACAAAGCCCTCGAACCGATCACTAATTTTTTTGTTCGCTACACATTTCGAACATTACACAATAGTATAATCTTAAAATGACTTAAAATAACGTGTTTTTATAATAGTGGTAACGTAATATTTCGTAAACTAGAAAATATTATATATAAAAATTATTTAAACTATCGATTTTAAAACGGTTTTTGGTTATGCTAGTAATTGTTAAGTGATGTAAGAAAGACAGTTTACTTCAAATAAGCTACATTATGCTGTCATTTTATATTTATTTCTTTGCAACTTTCGGAGAACTGAACCTAACAAGTCGAACCGGCAAGAAGTCTGTCGTAAAAGGGATAGCATGTTTATCTAAGTTATTCTATGGTAGTATTCAGTAGGAATTGCCGGTCAACTTTCGACAAATCCCTTCCTCTCTGTAGAAAACAACAATGATAACAGTAGAATCTGTCGTAAAAGAAAGTGGTTCCTTGAATCTAAGTAAACGTGTATTTTCCTTATTTTTCACTAGTTTGTCTTTTATTCGTCGTAGCTTACATAATTTACATTATTTCATAGTTGTTAAAATTCACTTCCAGAGCAGGCCTTGGCCATATTGACTGATGTAGGTGTATTCCTTGTGTTCCTGCCACTTATCTAGAACTGATGTAACACTCCTCGCATACAATAAAAGGAAAGAGATGTCGGGAAATATATCATTGCGTTGTTGTTCATGAAGAATGCGTGATTTAAGTAATCATCCCGTGGCTCCTTAAATGGAGAAGTAAGTAGCAAGAGCCACAGTAGCACGAGAACAATGAACTTTGTAACCTTAGAAAAGTGATTGAGATTCTATTGCCGAGTTTTACTGCTTTCTGTTTGTGGGATAACGAGAGTTCGTGTTTCTAATTAAAACCTACACTAAAATTAAGGGACTTGTCGTGGATTTCATTGAAGACGGGGGCAATTTACGACATAGATAAGTTAATCTAACTGGTATACTAATTTCCTTGAATTTATATAGAAATCGTCAAAAGCAGCAATGCATGGTTTGCAGAGGGATGGGGGAGAAACTCTTCGTTTATACGCATGGTAATATACTAATGCAAAACATAAAAAGTGACTATTGGCTAAACCAATAAATCCTAGCAGTATGTAAGATGTTTTTGTCATGACCCTACAATAGTTCAATGGCTGAAGCCCACCATCTGGACTAGTAATCGAAAGGTCATTGGTCCGTTCCCAAATATGCCTCATTCCAAAATGGCCGCCTTTTATATATTCTTTTGTTGTTATTTAAATTAGACCTTGATGCCTCGTTCAAGGTAAAATATTCTCTTGAATTTTAGCGTAAGAACGAGGCATCAAGGGATAATTTGAATAAAAACAAAAGAATATTTAAATAGCGGCCATTTTGGAATAAGTTGTATACGACAACTCGACTGATTTCTTTTTCCAAGCTTGCCTGTGGTAAAGCTGAGGATAAATCCCTCAAATCCCATGTAGGTAAAGATCGCCTCTGATTGCTGCCAGCAATCAGAGACGATCTTTTGCGTACTGCACATGTGCACCGAGCTTACTTTTAGTCCAACCAATAGGCCCTTTGCAGCTAAGCCATCACGTGACCTACTTTTCATAAAATTATGGGTTATAACTTAACTGCCAGAAATGGAAAGAGCGCATCGAAAATACCAAAATGGCCAAGTTTGAGGCCCCTGGCATTAAAGAGTAAGTTTATACAACAGCTTGAATTTTCGGAAAATTTAGAGGATTTGTATGGAAAATGTCGCTGGAGAGCAAGGTCAAGCTGTTGTATAAACTTACTCTTTAATGCCAGGGGCCTCAAACTTGGCCATTTTGGTATTTTCGATGCGCTCTTTCCATTTCTGGCAGTTAAGTTATAACCCATAATTTTATGAAAATTTTCTCGGAAAAATTTGGTCACGTGACCCCAGCTGCAAAGGGCCTATTACGTACAAAAAAAAACATTTTGAAGGTTCAGTCCTTTTAATCTTCTTTCAATTTAGGATAAAAGATAAAAAGTATCGGTGCAAGTCACGATTGGGTCCTTCAAAGAATCAACAAAACTTGCATCGACACTTGAAAGTTCATTTAATCAGTTCAGTTTCGCTAGTATTTTCCTTTTCTGTTTGTATTGATTCTTGCTTGTAGTGTTTACGGCACGCCGGACGGAAGTTTGACATGCTTTCATTATGTTGAAACTATTCTCATGCAGTAACAACGTTAACTTAATTAAAATCTTTTGTGCAAACATACCTAAAAAGGTAATGAAAGTTCATCCGAAATTTCCTTTTCTCACGAGTGGCTTTGTCTTTTGTTTGTGCAAATAATCGGGGATTTCAGCCCGGGGCATCAGATGAAACGAAAATTTGTATGACATGTCTATTTGCTATGCCGTGAGTTATTTTTCCTTCAGTCAATATTTGGAAATGTCATTACGACTGGAATTCTTTGAGTTTCAAAACCTCTGGGCTCCTACACAAAAGCACCAAATACAGACCAATAAACACGCTTTGCATGGGAAACAGACTCGAGGGAAAGCTATATATTTGTATCAAGAACAATTTATCACATGGATCTGGCAGTTAGCTATTAATAGATTGTCATAAGTTAGGCCAATCAAAACCATCCATTGTTCTTCATTTCAAAACAACTCGAAGCATCTGATAGAGCTATTAACCACACGTCACGTTCAATGAGGGTAGAATATATGTAGTGCTTGTTAAAAATATAGCGAGTTATTAATCAAGCAGTTTTTACAGCATTCATTTCGGCTTCTTTTCACGGAACATTTTCATTGCTCGTGCATCAACAAATACATTTGAATAAAACGAAGAATTATGCGATTGGCTGTCAGTGTGTGTTAATTATTTAAGCTGTTAATTGGTTCACTTTCACCAATATCAGCCACTTTAGTCACAAAGACAGCTTTTAGACGTTGCGATATAAAATTTTAATAACGTGAAGCACCGTAATCGAATCTAAACCCAGTTGCTTCCTAGTGACATGATGTGTTGTGGTGTACAAGTCTGCATTAATTCAAGTCGGCTGATTCTGACGGCTGAATCTTTCACATTCCTTGTATAAAATATACTTCACTGACCACAGCCAGCCAGCCGCCTTCATGAGAGTCTTCGTACTTTTCAGAGGCAACCGCCATCTGCTGGACGTGGAACTCGGGCAAACGGTTAGCGACATCAAAAGCATTCTTCGAAAGAAGTTTGATTTGGATACAGTACAAAATGAAGACGGCGACAACGACATGCTCATGGATCTCAAGTACGCTGGTTCGAACTTAGAGGATGATTGGGTTTTTACAGATATCAGCATTCCGCCTGGTGCAACGATGCGATGTGAACTACAAGAAAACGTCAAAACCTATCTCGACGTATTTTGCTCATACTCCGGCGAAACAATCAGTTTCACCGAAGAGTTTGAAGTTTGGGACACTAACGTTAGCAAGCTGAAAACGATGATAACAGACAAAACAGGACTACACGTCAGCGTTTTCAGACTCGTCACGTCAGAAGGCAAAGAAATGTACGACTGTCACCCGCTGAAAAAGTATTCCATCGATATTGGGGATACTGTGCGGTTAGAGACATGGAATGGCTGGAGTGTGTTCCTTAAAGCGGCAATTAAAGGACAACTCACACCGACAATAAAACACATGGTTAGCATTCATGACGATCCTTTAGTGGCCAAGTATCAACTACGCGTGGCCTTATTTATCGCTGCTCACTTCGACTACCCTCAACTGGCTGCACAACTGATCAAGTACGGCGCTCGGTGTGACGAACCTGTCGGTGAACATCCAGTACGTGAATGGTGCAATCGAGATGTTCACCCAGATCACTATAAAACCCCAGCTCATGAAGCCTCGCAACACGGAAGTCTCCAATGCCTACAAAAGTTTCTTCACCACAACTACGCATGTATTCTTGCTAAGGACGCAAGTGGTCTCACACCGTGTAATATCGCACGGAGGTATGGACAGACCGAATGTTTTAAACTCCTTATCGCTGAGCAGTTTCGCTCTCGCAGCACATCAGGGCTGACATTAGGTATTTATTGGCGAGTGCGGAGATGGTGCGAAAGAGCGAGAGACAGAGCGGTTATTTTCCACAAGCATTCTCCTAATCCTTTACTGCTAGCTATGGAAAACAGAAATTATCGAAATGCTGTAGTGGGGCAAAAGGTTCAAGTGGATGGATTTGGGGAAAATATACAAACAGGCGCCTCT
Organism: Ricordea florida; assembly: GCA_949710005.1. NCBI lineage: Eukaryota > Metazoa > Cnidaria > Anthozoa > Corallimorpharia > Ricordeidae > Ricordea > Ricordea florida. Next base: position 353,401 of record OX453277.1, on the reverse strand, counting down.
AAATTACAACTTTCATTGGCGCTCAAAGGTGTGAAGACTAAGCCTTTGACAGGTGCGACTGTCAACAAAGCTGTAAAACCAATAGTAAGCGAAAAAGAAGATGCTAATCATTTAGGAAGCTTCGAATTTCAAAGTTCCAGTGGTACTAGCGAAGGCAGTGATACAATCCTGGCAATAAATGAATTTGGCGACAGCAACAAGAACAACGAGAATTTAACTTGTGCGAAATGTTCGCTTCCAGCTGTTACGAAAGCACGTTTCCATGGTGAAAGTTTCCGACCGGAACCTTGCAATAAATACAATTTACAAATTTCGAACTCAAATTCGTCGGAAAAGAAACACGGTGCCAAAAACCAATACAAAACTTATAAATGGAAGCAAGACTTTGTTAGAGATGGTAAAGATACCGTTTGTTCCTGCCGGACAATCAAGGAAAATGCAAATAAACCGTCGGTCGAAACATCTTTGAATCAAAAAAATCGTAAAGAAGCGATGCCTAATGTTCCTACGAATCAGAATTTGGTCTGTCCAAGGCAGCGAGAAAAAAACAAACAAATTCAAAGTTGCCACAGTCCTCATAAGAACACAGCTGAAAGTCGCGTTTTCTTTGTCACGCAAACGTTCGCAGATAACCCTACCAATACCAAACAGGAAGAAGTTGAAAAGAAAAAAACTGATCATGCGGAAAATACAAAATGTCACAAAATACCGCCACTCAAACCACAATCTCTGATCGGCCGAGATTTTCTTAGTTTGGGTAATGCGAGGATCAGAGACGACTTCCCTATGAAGTCTGCATTTAGCTGGAAAAGCGATGGAGAACTCGGCAAAATAAGCCGAAGAACGCAATCTATGTACGGCACGACTCGTGGATTCAGCGCTGACCATCATAGAAGGACCACCAGCGATGATCTGAGCCTACTCCCAACTCAGATGTACAGCAGAATCACGGGACAAGACATGCGTGAAGCAGCAAGGCAAAGCATGGATGTTGCGACCACTTTTAAAAAGAAACGCTGGTTACAGCAAGTTCATATGGCCATTGAACTAAATAACAACACATTCAAACGACAGCTTCATGATAAAAACAGAGCAAGTTACACGTCTTAACCTTATCATTACTTAACCTTATCTAGTATCTACCTGTTAAAAAGCAACAGTTTGCAGAAACGATTTAAGTCGAAGATTCAGACTCAGAAACCGGAATGAAATTTTCCTGTAGATTACACAAATAGTAGATTAAATAGAGTTTATTGAATTTCAATATCCACATTAATGACATATGTAAGAAGGCGACTCAAAGGTCGGAGTAATTGATGAGGCATAAAGGAGCATAAAAAACTTATCCTTACCACTTCCAAATTAACACCGTAAAAATTAGTCAATTTACCTTACTTAACTTAATGCTACCTGACTGAACATTTCTGCACTGATTCTGTCAAAAGAAAGCTTGAACGCATTCATGAAAGAGCACTGCGCGAGGTTTTTTGTGTGGCTCACACGAAGTGTGTTAGCCACATGGCACTATCGGCTTTATTTGTCCACAAGAGTCGAGCGCCTGCCGCGTTGCCGGGTAAGCCGCACATGTACGCATTGCGGGCCTATTTTCTAGACAAGTAGTCCAGCTACCAAGCTCTGCTGTGATCTAATGACGCTACAGAATAGAAGGGTGAAAGATATTGCTATCTTTATGTATGAGGTGAAACATTAGCTGCGGTTACACTAGTCATGTTGCCTTTGGTACGTGGCTTTTTCCCCGCGGGGAAACAATTTTTTGTGTGTAACCGATCTGCCCTAAGTGAAATTGCCTCCGGAAAATTTCCATGGATGCGTCAAAAAGAACAAAAGAATTGCCCATTACAGTTCCAGATGTAAGTCGTATGGGTAACAGGTCTTAACAAGACTCCAAACCGGCTCAACCAATCACAAGATTGCCGAACGCAAGGAAACCACATGCTGTGATGAATTGTGTCAACAACATGGCAGGCTTTCGCGCAAAAATGTGAGTACATTTTACGTTCTGTGGACGTGGAAATACTCAAGCACGCCTTTCTGGCGAGCGGCAAGTCGACGTCTAAAATATAAATTGGAGAGTTGCAAGGACTGGAGAAAGCGTAACTGAAGTCGACGTCTTCGTTGTCTTCTGAAAATGATGCGCTGAATCGCTAAACTCAATTTACGTGGACGATCTAAGAGAAGCGCCGTGACAATTACCGAAATCACCACCGCATTCTTTGTAACTGTTAACAGAATGGATTCTTTTTTAGTTATGCACCTATCAATGTTAAGCCGACTGGGGGGGGAGTCACGGCTTGGGGTGGGGATTTGACATTTTTAAAAAATTTGCCGTCAAATTCCCTGCCCACGGGCAAATCATTCCAGTCAAATGCAACCAAATTTCCCCACCCCGGGCTGCACATCGCTGTCAAATATCCCAAGGCTGGACCCTAAGAAAGATTCAAATATTCTCTCCCCCGGGGGAACAAGGTCAGTCAAATGCCCTATCCTAGGGCCTGTTTTGCACTCCGTTGACAGCTATAATTAATTTTGAGTCACGGTATTTTTTTGATTGTTTTTATTAGCGATAAAACCGGACACGCAAGATTATTCTTTCTTAGAATTTAGCCAATCAGTTTTCAGCTCGCTTGTGGGACTAGCGTGATTAGAGAAATTGAAGGATCAGTGAGAAAGAATCCTGTTACTGAAAACAGTGTCTTGTACCTTTTCTTCAAATAAGATAGGAAAATAGCCGTGTCATCAAGGGATAACGCCTTACAGAATTGTAAGTATGTTCACATTTGTTGAAGATAGTTTGCTGATTTCATTTTCAGTTAGATTCGATTTATCAAACTTTTATAGTCGATTCACAAGTAAGCAATGTATGCCTTTATTTTCAGTTGACTACGCATATACACATGTAGCTAGCTGTCGCGAGATTGAAAACTGGTGACATTAAAGTAGTACAAAAACAACTGGTAGACTCCGTTGACATTATTTTCCTGGTGAGTCTTCAACCCGAGTAGTACCCAAAACCGAGGTGCGAAACAGGGCCAACAAATCCCTACCCCATGCCCTGACTCCCCCCAACCCCCCGCCGGCTTAACATTGATAGGTGCATTAATAGCTATAAACCGGTTACACACGAGCAAGGTTTCCTTGACAAGTTCTGACTTAACAAAATTTATTTGCTGGTGTGTAAAGTCAAGTTCACTTGTCAAGGAAAAACTTGACACATTGCAGAACTTGCTCGTCAAAGAAAAACTTGTCAGGTCAAGAAAATTGAGAAATTGCGGGCGCACAGCGGTCTTGTTCCCGTGATTTGTTTTTTTGTCGTCCGCTGTGTAATTGTATTACTGGTACAGTGACAACTTGTCAAATGTTTTAAATTCGTTTACAACGGCAAATAAGACTTGTCAAGGCAAAACTCGTCAAAGAAAACATGTAGTTCACACACATGAGCATATGAACATTGTCAATGACAATTGTCAAGGAAAAATTGGGTTCTGTGCTCGTGTGTAACCGGCTTTAAGCTCTTAAGCATTCATTAGTTGGTAGTAAGTAGACTAGTAATAATCAGAGATTAGTGAAGTGCGTTTCGTAGGGGACTGGGACATGCATGTTGAGGTTAAAAACGATAGATACAAATGAAACGAAACACAACGTTTTAATCCGCAATAGTTTAGAACGACAACAAATGTCAACATGGGAATCAACAACATAATATTGGATTTGATAATGATATGGATAAAATATATTTTCAGTATCTGTGCTGTGTAATGTTCATCAGCATCGTTAACAACAACTGTTTTCTGCTCGCAGGGCAATGTTCAGTGACCTGTTGAATACAAACGTTGTAACATTGAATAAGTTCAAAAGATTACTATCCATAAACGGTTTAGACTTAACAGGAAACGACTTTCCTTTCAACACGGCTAACAAAAACGAATATCGTACTTGATGATTATATGAATAAAATATATTTCAGTATGTGTGCTTTGTAAAGTTCATCAGCATTGTTAACAACAATTGTTACTTTTTGCAGGGCAATGTTCACTGTAATGTTGAACAGATGAACTTCCACATTCATATGACACTATTTCTTAAAATGTCAAAGGGTGTGTTTGTGTGGGGAATTAGATAGGATGGCCCACACTGTCTCGTCTTCACAAGATTTTATTCTCCTTTCACAACGCTTTCTCTCAACTGACTGAAGAAATTCCTTCGACTAAAAGGATAACTAATCACAGAACAATTGTTTCTTATCTTCGAGGCACACCTTAGTTAATGTTCGCTGATTGGTTAGATACGAATCTTCTAGACATAAAATTAACTGAAATTTCCAGATAAACATTTCACAATTACTATATGATAACTATGGTATTATCCTGTTTCCGACACACTCCCCCCATGTGCTTTCCAAGTGGAAGCACATGTAAACAAAGGAAACGGCTAGCGTAGTTAATCATTGAATTGAAACTTAGAAACAAAATAAAACCAGTAATAGATGTCATAATTCGTTGAAATCACTTAATTGTCTCTGTCCATCTGCATAGTTCTATCCTGCGTTTAGCTTTCAAAGTTCTCCATCCTCTATAACGTCATGAATACGCAAGTTAGCGGCCACCGCGGCATCTCTCCGTGGCCGGAAGGCTGGCGCTTTAGCGTTCAGGGGGGTAGGCACTGTAGCTCTCTCCGGCGCTCTATCGCACGTTAGTTCCATGGGGTAGAGGTGCTGAATCGGTCTTTCCAAAAACGTTTTGCCTGCGCGTAGTTTTACTGCACGGACAACTCCATCGCGGCCGTTGAACAATTCGACGACCACTCCTAAGGGCCACTTTCCTCGGTTCTTTTCTTCTGAACGAATCAGAACAACGTCCCCCGGCTTCAAGGAGCTCGCCTTGCCTTTTCCATTACAATTGTGACGTTCTCTGAGCGCCACCAAATACTCACGAGACCAGCGTCTCCACACAGCGTCCTTGCAAGATCTCAAATACTTAGCACGCTTTCGAAGGTCAGCTGTCTCCTCTCGCCATGGTTCTTGTTCAGGGAGGCGAATAGATCTTTGGAACAGAAACGAAGATGGGGTGAGTAGAGGGAGCTGCACGTCATCTTCTACATAGGACAGGGGGCGGCGATTCAGTTGAGTTTCAACATCCAGTGCGACTTCGCACAGCTCTGACCAGGATAGCATTCCTCCACCAATTACTTTATAGAATGCGCGTTTGAATAGGCCCACTAGTCGCTCAAACTGGCCGCCCCACCAGGGTGCTCGACTTAGGTTAAACCTCCAGATGATCTTCTCCGATGCAAGGTAGCCTTGAACGTGCTCATCTTTCTGGATTCCTTTCAGTACGTTTGCCGCTCCTACGAACGTTTTTCCATTGTCTGAAAAGATCTTCAAAGGTCGTCCACGTCTGGCGACGAAACGCTTTAAGCTTGCAAGAAATGTGGTAGTTTCCAAATCAGATAGAACCTCTAAATACAAGGCCCTCGTTAAACTGCACGTGTAGAGCACCAGGTAGCCTTTCCCTTCTACTCGAGAGGACTTGCGGTACTTAATCGGGCCAGCAAAATCCACGCCAACAATTTCAAAAGGAGTTGATCCCTCAGTTCTCTCAAGAGGCAACAAACCGGGGGGTGGGGCTGCGAGAGCAACAGCCTGGAAGCGTTTGCACCCATAACACTTCCTGATGACTTTCTTCACAAGGCGCCTCAGGCGGGGTATCCAGAACTCTTCTCTTACTTTAGCCATGGTAAGCCCCACTCCCCCATGAAGAGTGGCTTTGTGGGCGTGTTCGACATATTTCTTCGCGAAAGTCGTGGCGTCTGGGATGTAAATGGGATAGACCCCTTGCAGTCTCCCACGGCACTCAAGCAAACCATCTTTGTTTTTCTGTAAGTTGAGACTTAGGCGATCTTCCTCCAGGTTTTCATTTCCCAGGCTCTGAGCGCGTAGTAACCAAAAGTGTTTCTGCTTCTCAATTTCGTCTGTTGTCAGGGGTCCCTTTTCCCTTGTCACTCTTTTCGCTCTAGCGTTGTTTGCGAACCGCATAATCCAACCGCACACTCTCACAGTTTTCCAGTAGTTGTGCTTGGCCAGAAGATGGTCTAGATCGTCATCAGCTTTAACGGCCATGGCAAAGAGCTCCTTTGTAGTTTTCATTTCTGCGTTAGATTCAGCGGTGGGCGCGGTCACAAGGTTGGCTGGCCATTTCGCAGGATCACTAAGCCACTCTGGTCCCTTCCACCATAGTTGGTTCCCTTCAGTCACCAGTCCACCTCGGCTAGCAAGATCTGCAGGATTATCCTGAGTAGGTACGTGCCTCCAGACAACATCAGAGTGTTCTCTAATTTTCCGTACCCGGTTGGCCACAAACTGCTTGTAGTCTCCTCCACCTAGTATCCAATGTAAGGCAACGCTGCTGTCAAGCCAACAGTGCAGCCAGGTCACAGGGAATCCTTGAAGTGCATCTTGTACGTTAGTCAGAAGATTTACAGCCATATGACCGGAGACCAGTTCACGGCGAGGTGTTGTCAGCCCTTGTTTAGCCAGTCTTGCCTTCGCTGCAACCAGGCCTTGGTTGATTGCGCTTGGCTGTTTGACCACAGCGTACACGGAAGCGGCCACGCCCTTTCCGCTCGCGTCTCCAAACGCATGAAGTTTAATGTCCTCGATAGGTTCTTGGACGCTAGTGAGTGCTCGTGGACAAGTTAGGTGTTGTGGTAAGGAACGTTCCCACCTCTGCCACTGCTGTTCTAGGGGGGTGGATAACGGTGCGTCCCATGCACGTTTCTCTTCGCAGGCGTCGCGGTACAGAAGCTTTCCTTGCAGGGTGATTGGAGCGATAAGACCTAGTGGGTCATAGATCCTCGCTACCTTTCCCAGAATCCCTCTCTTCGTGGGTTGGGCAACTTCCTCTGGAATTGAAACTCCCACTTCGTCCGTCAGTTTGTTCCACTTTAAACCAAGCAGCCCACATTCTCTTGGCTTGATTCCAAGTTGTTGCTTGGCGTAGCTTAATTCATCCCCAGTTTCAGTTTCTTCTGTGAGCTCTAGTTCAGCCACGTTTGAATGCCACTTGTGCAAGTGAAAGGTGGCCTGGCGGAACATCTCAATTGCTGTAGCTTTCTTTTGTTTCGCTTCTTGGGTAGTGCCTCCACCGGAAATGAGATCGTCGACGTACAGTTCTCGCTCTATTTCTGCTACGCGATCAGGGTTTGTAGGTCTGCAGGTGTTCAAATGGTGCTGAATCACGCCGCCAAGCAGAAACGGCGAGGGTCCCAAACCAAAAAGAGCTCTGGTAAATCTAAACGTGCGAACGTGTAGGGGATCCTTGTTATCCAACCAATGAAACCGCAATGCATCTCGGTCCTGCTCTCGGATACGTACTTGAAGGAATGCTTTGCGGATATCACCAGCGATAGCCACTGAATGGAATCTTCCCCTTAGGAGTACCTTCCATAGTTGATTTTGCAGGGGTGGTCCAACTTCTAGACAGTCGTTTAGGGAAGGGGCTGAATCGTACGCTCTTGCTGAGGCGTCGTAAACAATCCGCATCTTGGTGGTTTCTGCACTCTCTCTCACTACTGCTTTGTGCGGGATGTAGAATTCTCTTTGAGTTGCTGGTGTCTCTGCTTCTTCAATAATCCCTTCACTGAGCTGTTCTTGTATAATAGCGTCATAGTCGTCAAGCCTCCCTGTCTTCCTAAGTCGTCGAACTAGGTTGCCCAGTCGTTTTAAGCTTCCAGACTCGTTAGAGGGCAACGGAGGATGGTTCCCTTTCCAGGGAAGGCCAGTTTCATACCAACCCTCAGGGCTGCGACTGAGTTGTTCAAGGAATTCTTCATAAACAACGCTCTGATCCCCGTTAGGCTTATCTTCGAGTCCAAGGACGTCCATGCGGTAAAGCTCTTCATAGTCATTCGAGGCCGTCTGCGCTAGGAACATCTTGTCTAGGTCTGTCTCCGTCCCTGGTGACATGATGGTCCATCCAAAAAGAGTGTACTCAGCCACAGGTTCGCCAATAGCTCCGGTGCGTTGGGATTCTCGAGTTTTTATCTTCGCGTAGTCACTTGCGCCCAGAATAACATGGACCGGAAGTAAACTCTTAGTGTCGGTGTCTTCCATTGTAACGCCTTTCAGATGACGGTATTTGCTGATCATTTCCTTATAGCTAGGATTTTCCACGGACAACAGTTCAGCGCGGTCTACTCTAGTTACTCGTAGTGAAATGGTATTGTTCCCTTTAGTGTCACTCACTTGCGCATTGTAAGTTTCGGTCCGCTTGGTTACCATGCCCACGATAGTTTGTATACGTCGTGTGAGAGTGCGAGATGGTACGAGGTTTAGAAGATCCAAGATGTATCCTGAAGCATAAGACGCAGTCGCACCGGTGTCCAGTAGGGCTCTACAGGTCACGCCATTCAATTTGACAAGTACGATTGGATGGCATACTTTCTCCCCTTCTTGAGTTGCAGTGAGAGCCACTCCGCCGTTGTTCGCTGTTTGGCGTCCAGTTGCCGACGGTCGGTCGCAAATGGATGAGTGGTGCCTTCGTTTGCAGTGAACGCAAGATGCACGGCTTGGGCATTGTGAAGCGCTGTGTTGAGCCCCAGTGCAGTTGAAGCACAAGCGTTTGTTTTGAAGAATGCGACGGCGCTCCACTGGAGATGTCACTCTCTCACACTCCCAGGATCTGTGTGTCACGCAATCGCAGTACACACACGCATGTCGCGGGTTGGACTCGCTCTGTCGCGCGTAGAAACTTCTGTCACGAGGCAAACGTCGCGGGCGAAGCGGACGCGGCGAGTGATAAATCGGCGGAGTCGGAGGAGTTTCGTTTGCTTTTTCTACTGCCAGAGTTTCCATCGGATGAATGGCTTTCCATTCTTCTAAAGATTGCATGAGGTCCGCGAATCCCCAATCTTGCCATCCCGGTTTCCCGTTCACGAGGTCTGCTTTTATGTTGGGCAATTTGTCTAGGACGCCACGCACCATAAATAAACAACCTGAAAGTTTACCTAAGGTCTCTAGCGATTGAACGTTGTAGTTCAAAGTCTGGCAAAATTTATGAACTTCATTAGGGTTGCATCCAGTTACCACAGGTAAATTATTGATGTTATCAATATACGCTCTCACAATCTCGCTTGTCTTGCCATAATTGGACTTTAAGATATTCTTGGCACGTTCATAACCTTCAGAACTAAAGGGCAAGCCGTCAATTGATTCACGAACATCACTTTCCAGTAATTCTTTGAGATGGGCAAATTTGGTAACCGGGGGAATATCGGCTGCATCGATTTCCGCTTCGAATTTGTTCCAAAAGGAAAGCCACTTTTCGTAAGTGCCGTCATATTTCGTTATTACCAGCTTTGGCATCTTGACATTTCCCTTACTTGGGGGTTTTCCGGTAGGCTGAACGGGCGACTGCATTTTTGATTTTTGCTCAAGTTTAAGTTTTTCAAAGTTCAGTTCATCCTCCCTCCTTTTGGCAAGCAGAGCCTCTTCCTCTTCCCGTTTTTTGTTTATTGCTCTTGCCCCGGCTTCTTCGAGATGACGATTCAAATATTCTACTTCTTTATCTACATCATCAATCGTTTGCTCAATAATTTCTCCCCATTCCTCGACTTCGTCAATGCTTTTCCCCTCTCCGAGCTTACCTTTCTCCAGGGGCGGATCCAGAGTAGTTCAAGTGATTTCCAGAAATCACTCAAATGTTTCCAAATCTGGGTTTGTTATTTCTCAGCTTGTTTCTTGAAGCTCAAGAAATCAATTATCCTTCTTGTTGCAGTGTTTATCATGAAATAAAACAAAGAAAAAAATCGTCGAATCTCGTTTTACCGTCGATTACACAGCAAACCCAGCCCATTCCGAACGAATTTGACGAATCTCCGTTCGCGCGCTTTCGTCCTTTGTCGAGACTTCGGAGAACAACACGAAAAAATTCGTAGGCACGACCGGACAAAATTTGTACGCAGTGGGTGGGAGTGGTTAGTTTATCGATCTTTCCACAAATCACTCAAAACCCTCCTCTATTGGCCAGAATCACTCGCATTGTCTTGCGAACTACTCAAACTCGGTTGTGATTGGCTATCCAGGACGCAAACTACCGTGCAAACTACTGACAATCGTATATAAAGGGAAGCGTCTCCCCGAAAGTCCCTCGTTTGTTCTTGCTCCGATCAGAGTTAATTGTTAAAGTAACTTGCTACGGAAGGAAGACAAGGGAAATTTTAATTATAAATGATGGTTCGAGGCGATCCAGTTTGTCGGAAGGAGGACTGTTCACAGTATGATGTTGGTTTGGTTTTCAAGGAAATCAACTCATATTCGGACCAGGACAAGTTCATAGAGAATGTGTGGAAACCAGGTGAGCTATTTGATTTCCCAGCGTCAGTGGAATGTTCGAACTGTAGCCGTCATTTTGTGCGGAGCTGGCTGAAAAGATTTCCCTCGCTAGCATACTCTAAATATGTCGATGGTGCATTTTGTTTACCGTGTGTTTGTTTTGGAGTCCAGTGTGGGCGAAATACGAATAAACTAGACAAATTGTTCAAGTCTCCACTCACACTTTGGACGTCCGCCGCTTCACGTTTTACCAAACACGCCAGCGGGAAATGTGAGATGCATAATTTTGCAGTGATCGCAGTGGAGACTTTTCTGAGAAACATGAGAAGAGAAGCGGTTCCAATTGATCAGCAGATCAACAATTTACTTCAACAGCAAATCAATAGAAATCGCGAAATTCTGAATCCCTTTTTAAAACAATAATTTTCTGCGGAAAAAACAACATAGCCCTCAGAGGTACACGAGATTATGATCGAGGAAATGGGAGTCTTTCCGGTTAGAAGCGGCGACCAAACACTAAAACATCACCTGGAAACCGCTCCCAGAAATGTGA
>OX453277.1:302500-340000 GCA_949710005.1 Ricordea florida | reverse complement strand
TCTAGATGGCTCTCAATCCCGGTTCCTTTTCCCAATGGATTTTCTGACACGAGGTCTACATTCTTTTACAAATTCTATAAACTGAGGCTTACTTATGAGAGCATCAGTTTCCAATGCAGCAGATGTTTGAAAAAATTCAATGAGCAATGGTTCATTTGCCAAAGGAAACTCAAGACATTCATAAAAACGTCTGTCTGTTAGCTTATAACAACGAAAATGCATTAATGAGCAATTTGTTCTGTATTTTTTTTTTGCACCACATTCGATCATTAGGCTTGAAGAAGGGCACTCAACAAAACTACTGACATTTTCATAATCATTGTGGCCATCTAGTAGACCCGAAGGCCACCCAGCCAAACCACTGGGGTTTAATAGTTCTTTTTCATGACCAGTTCCTACGGACATGGTTAGGCCTACAGGCCACCAAGCCAAGCCAGTGGGAATTGAAGTTGGGGTGGTTGATTGATCAATTGTTATGATCGAAGTCAAACATTTGAATCGTTCAATTTCGCAGTCAATATATTGGATGAGCGCCATATTCCTCATGCAAGAGAGACGTCTTTTTCAATGATTCTGGTAGTAAATTTGCATAGCTGTCTGATGCTCCCAAAACTTCACTCATAATTTACACACTAATTCATCAACAAATCGGCAAAAGCTTGCTTACCTCGACGAAAAACAGCGTATAATTACTCCAAACCTTGCGAAGTAGTAAATAGACTCTCAACAGTGGAATTATACAGCCGCGTGGCAGTTGCGTCACTAAAATGGGCAATACGGAAAAACCGGTTTCTGTTTTGCAGCTTCGGTACTGAAGGTTTCCGCAGAAGTGAATTCTGCTTGCAAGCGAGGCTAAGTGTAGTGCAAAATCTCTCAAATCAACCCAGCATCGGCGGGCAATGGCACGATTAGGAAGCGTTTCTCCTTCGTCGAAACGCAATTACTATTTATATTGTTAAGTGTCCCCAATTAGTAGAGGATTATGTTCCCTCGGCTTGCTACTTTGAGACATTAATAAAGCATTTTTTGCTGTGAAAAATTTTGTGTATCCTTACAGATAACCAGCTTAATTCAATTTGTTTTTGCATGCTTCTGTCCTCTCATTACAGGGATAGTGATTAATCACATCTCAAACACCGTCAAGAGAGCAGAAAAAACGACATATAGCGAAGTGTTTGAAAATGTTTAACACTTTGTCTCGTAAGAAATTATGGAGAAGAAAAATGAGAGAAATTATTCAGATAAAATTCCTGCGGCATTTATTCGGACATTTTCGAACACGTCACGTTGCCTGATTTTGTTTTGTTAATTAACATTGTGTCCTTCAAACACTAGACAGTTTTAAGATGCAGGGATAAAATGACATACATGAGTCTTTACCACCCAACAATTAACCATCTATTACTTGCTTTATTACTTCAGCAAGTGTCTTTCATGAAACTCGGTGAAACGGGTGAAACTGACATGTGCAGTGGAGGTGTAAAACAAGACTTGTATAATGAGAATTAAAATCAGTCACTACCATTTACAAATGGAAACGGCTATGTTTTTTTACCGAAGTTGACAAATGGCTCAAAAACACATTTATTTTAAAAGAAAATTGGAAAAACCACCCCTAACTCAAGACTACAATAATTAAACTTGCATCAAAAACCATACTCTAAAAATTGCCATTTTTCAAGAATTTTGGCCTATCGAGCCTCCTTAACACTGTTAAGATTTATCTTTGTTTTGTTGTTTGTCAGCGGCATCCAAAGAGCAGATTGAGCCAAAATCCTCTGAGAGACATTTCTAGGCTAGTTGTAATGTTTAAAGACTGTCTAAAGGTAAACGTTTATCAACTAGAAGAATTTGATGTGTTCGGATATTTCGGAAAATTTTAGGGAACAATATCTTTAATTGCTAGCTGGACGGCACCTTCTAAAAACTTCCCAACAAACCATTTGCTCATCCGAAATAGCTAGATGACGGGGCATTACGGTTGGATTTTGGCGAAAAATGGAAAATTTGTCATTTTTTTTTCTTTGGCTCTAACAGTTCTTGAAACTATCTACTGTTAGAAGATATATGCATTTAATTGAAAATTATTTTTGCTCGGCCTAAAAAACGAAGCTTCCGAAAGGTAGGATTTGTTTGTTTTCGGTTGCCATGGCAACGACATACAAATCAATCTCCAAAAGCCGTTTAATTTTCTTAAAATTGTTTGAATTGACGTTTCTCAATTGCCTAAGCCTCTGTAGTCCATTCCAACGTCCAAACTTTAAATAAAAGCCAGGATACAAAGCAGGCAACCGTACACTTGGTTTTGAGCGTCGATGGTCGTCATAAAGCATAGGAAAACCTAAGAATTCCCTCAAGTGGCAGGCCATTTCAATGAGCTCTAAAATTACCTTTTCTTTGTTGTTTTAGACAGAAGTAAAGTTTTAAGTGAGTTTTTCCAAAAATCATGTTTTTCGTAGTAATTTTGGTGCCCCCTTAAATTTCTTGTAGAGTATTTAAGCAATTGCCACCAAATTTGGCACAAACACTGTCCTTGTAGTCACCTACAACCTAATTGAGCAAATTTTCATTTGCTCAAAAAACACTGGTTTTATGAGTTTTTTAGTTAAATTAAAATGTAAATGGTTGCCAAAGTAACGAAAATAATCAAAAGTCGATAATTCTCAATTAAGTTGCACTTCACCGAGCAAGGATTTACTGTACCAAATATCATGTGTTTTTTGTTAAAAGTTATTTCTTAAATTGAGGGGCAGGAATATAGCTCGAAAACCGGTAGTCTTTAACAAATGGTTAATAATTAACAAAGAGTTAATACCTGACAGACGTAGACTGTGTTATGTGGTTAGCAATGGTCTTGCCCTTCATTCTGCCAAGTTTGAGTGTAATTGAATGAATCCTTGGTGACATATGCCTTTTTGAATAAGCTGTCAAAAGTTTACCCAAAACCAACCGTAATGCCCCCTTAAGTGTCAAGAATTGCAAAAGTATTCTTACCAAAAATATAAGGGACTACTTTTCCCTTGTTGCGAATCTTTTAGGTGATATTTTAGGGACTGAAAATCTTCTCATAGACACAGTTCGAAAATCCAAGGGTCTGAGTGCTCGATATTCGAAAATTGTAGCTCACCTTGCTTCCGAACAGATTTTTACCGAAAATAGTCGTTGGGTGCCCTTGGTGTATGGGTTATTGTTTTTACAATCTTTAATGTACCATTAATTTTGTTCCCTTTGCTTTCTGTCAGTCGTGACTTCACAGGCTTTTTGGTCGGGAATGGCCTTGGCTTATTACATAACCGACAGTTCCCCTTTATCCTGGCGCAGTTGGCATGTGAACATTTTTCCAGTTGAGTTGGGATTGTTGTGTGCTCCTCTAAGAATAGGCTTTAATCACGCTTCATCGCCGGAAAACTCGAATTTTCCTTCCTGGAACACCAAAGCTATAACCCGTCCTTCTATGGTTCCGATAGGTTCATCTGAAGTACCATTCCGTGATAGCGCGATCACTTCCCCAGTAATAACAGCGGAAGATTGGTCCGTACACTCAGTGTCTGGGTAAACATCTGCGGTAATTATGGCCACGTGTTCACCAGATGAACACGATATGACATCTACTGACGAATAAGCAATTTTCCCGCCAGACGCAGCGTCTTCGTCGGCTGCGAAGAGAGAACCTCGAATGGTGGCAATCTTTTCCTCTGTTTGAGTCTCTTCAGCGGCTGCAGTTATTTCGCCTGTTATATATCCAATTTTTTTACCAGCTACAATTTTGTCAGGATCCATGTTGGGGAGACGAAAGACAGATCCCGATAAAGTTACGTTTTTCCCACTTAGTGGGCCGTCTTCAGAAGGCATTACAACACTCGCACTTAATGAGCATATTCGTTCTGCTGTATTTTCATTGTTCGGCGTGTTAGCACCTTCACTGTGAGCAAACGGATTTCCCGCGGAGTAAGCCGAGTCCGCAGTGTCTTGAACAGAGGATGTTCTGGGCGATACGTCAGGTGACACAGCATTAAACTCCTGATTGGTCAATTCAGCCTCAGCGGCCGACGAGGCACTCGTATCTTTATTGACAGGTGAGGCAGGCTTTTCTTTACGAGTTTCTCGCGCCTGAGCTAATGAGCTACCGTCATTTGTGGTTGATGGTTCGTCAAGGTCATCGTCAAATGTCATCACATCGGCCAAATGTCGTCTTTTATCAGTTAGGCCATTAACACCTTCATTATCACCACAGCTGGAAGAATTCCTTTCCAAAGATTGCATTCTGCTGGTACTTTCAGTTTCATTGTGGGTGGATTTGTTGAGTATGCCGGACTGATTTTGTTCCCTTTCGTAAGGAATGGTTTGGCTAAAGGCATTTTCTTCAGAGGAACTCAGCTGCTCTGTCGCTGCTTTTTCAGCTGTGGTGTTATTCTCATCAAGCGAACACTTTTCATTATCCATTTTATCCTTCTCACTAGCTATGACTTTGTTGTGGTGAATTTCTTGATCGTTATCATCACCTTTAACACTCTCTTGGCTCTTTTCATTGTTGGATAGTGGTTCATGTTTGCTTTTAGCTGAAGTATCTTCCTCCCTATTAACGTGCGCGCTTCCTGCGGAGTCAAGTCAATTATTAGTATACCGTATGTGGTGGGTACTCATTTGGTGAACCAATTGCGGCTCACCACAGACTATCAATGGTTTTCGCCCATCTGAGCACAAGGCAGAAGAGCAAACAGAATGTAAAAGTTTCATCAACGAAGACGGAAAAATTGACAATATATGGTACTTAAATGGTTCAAAATTCAACCTTGCGAATTCACCCTTGAAACTCCTATTCGTCACACTGTTGAATTCATCGAAACGTTGAATTCGTAAAAACCAGTCTATCACGTCTACTGAAGTCCCACAAACCCTTGCAAGCTCAACCGCCGACCGGTTAGTCCATTTGGTAGAGCACCGGACTATAGTGCAGGAGTATTGTGAGGATAGTGTCTAAAGAAACTGGTGCTGCGTCGGTGGGGAATTGAAACACAAGAAATTGGGATAATCAAACGAATTAACAAAGTAAGTTATGCCACAGTAAGGTAAAAGGGAGGTCCTGTAGTGCAGGAGGTCGTTGGTTCAAACCTCGGCCGGACCATAATAATAATAATAATAATAATAATAATAATAATAATAATAATAATAATAATAATAGAAAATGTTATTTAGCCAGGGTTATCTCTTCAGCATAAAATGCTGCTATTAATGAGGGCCCTGGAAAAAAAAGTAACTAAGTAACTAAAAAACTTTTGATCTATATAATTCCAAAATACGAGTTTTAAAAATCAGAACTGACTTAGAATCCTTCATTTCACTTGCAATATTATTAAAAAGTTTAGATCCATTAAAATAAAAAGACTTCCTTGCCGTTTCAGTTCTGACTTTGGGGAGCAGCAAGTTGTGCCCACTTCCCCTCGTGTTGTGGACTGTTCTAAAAACCTTAAAATAATCTTTAAAAAGCATTGGAGGGGATCCCTTCAAGCATTTAAAAGTCAAATTAATAGTGTGCATAACACGCCTCATAGACAAGGGAAGCCACTTTAAATTCTTCTCGGCGTCTGAATCTTTGGTCTTCAAAACAATCTTAGCTGCCCTTCTTTGTGCTCGATCTAACTTATTACGTTCTATTTTCCCAATGCTGCTCCAAGCGACATCGCAATAATCCATAACCGGCAGAACAAGAGACTGATAAACTTTATTGGCTGCATCGACAGTTAGATTGTATCTAATTCTTCCGAGGACACCGATTCTCTTGGAAATCTTAACCAATATCTTATCCACGTGCTGTTTGAAATTGAGATTTGCATCTATTAGCACGCCAAGGTATTTGTAATGTTGTGCTTTATTTATCGGCATATCTCCGAGGAATAAGCTAAATGGCCCATCTGAAAGGGTAACACAAGAAACCATCTGAAAGGGTAGCCGAAGCGATTCGTTGTTGAGTGCCGAAGAGAACGTATTCGGTCTTCACAGGATGAATGCACAGCTTATTTTAAAAGATGGGTCCAGGACTGCAACTGTTTTAGATCTTTATTCAAAACGGTACTTATGTTTCCGATATTGGAGTCAGCGTAGAAAAGGACAGCATCGTCCGCATAAAGTAGGATCTTTGACTGAAGTAAACAGTTGGGCAAGTCATTGATGTAAATCGAAAACAAAATCGGACCAAGTATGGACCCTTGTGGGACGCCAGATTTTATCTGCTGAGGTGCAGACTGTGCGCTGCCATAGACAACAGATTGACATCGACTCGTAAGATAGTTCTTAAACCAACTCAGTTCATGGTTGTTGATACCATACTCAGGCAGTTTCTTTAGGAGAAGTTGGTGATTTACACTGTCGAAGGCTTTTCGAAAGTCGACAAACACCGCTGCTGTAACACAACCTTCGTCAATGCCTTTCCTAATACAATCCGTGAAGTATGTAACCGCGTCCTGGGTAGAATGATTTTTTCGAAAACCACACTGGAAGGGAGATAGCTGACTGGACTTATCTAAATGTTGGAGGAGCTGTATTTGCACGGCTCTTTCAAGGATCTTCGAAGCCACCGGTAAAATGGAGATGGGACGGTAGTTATCCATACACTTCTTATCCCCATCTTTATAAAGTGGAACCACCCTTGCATATTTCCATTCCTCCGGTAAAACTGCAGAAGAAATCGAAAGATTTATTATGACTGTTAGCGGAGCTGAGATGCTTGGAGCCACATCCCTTAGTAAACGGGCTGGAATTCCGTCAAGTCCTGTACCTTTCGATGTTTTAAGCAGCCTAAGTTGACGATGCACAAACGCAGCTGATACTGGTTTCAAAGAGAATAAAGATTGACTTGAATTATTCAAACATGCTTCTGTGCTCAGCTGGTTCCAGTTAAGAGGTGGAATAGTAGAAAACAACTTTTCCACAACATTTGTAAAATATGTGTAGAAACCGTTTGCAATAGTAAGGGCATCCGTGGTTGTCTTTCCATCTACTGTGATAAGCTCAATAGAAGCTGACGGTTGAGATGTAACCGATTTGTTGGGAAGGACTTTCTTAACAGCTTTCCAGAAATTCTTGGGATCATCAGAATTTTCTTCTATGATTCTGCGGTTATAGCTGGATTTCGCTTTACATACACAGTACATATGATTCAAATGAATATATGAAAGACCATATATTTGAACTGCGGAGTAATATGTAATGATATTAATTGATCATCGCAGTTATGTACACAACTTAAGCAGCTGTGAAATTAAAGCCTGAAAAAAACTCATCCCGTTCAGGCATGAGTTTTTTTCAGGCTTTAATTTCACAGCTGCTTAAGTTGTGTACATAACTGCGATGATCAATTAATGTCATTACATACATACATATAGTGGCTCGTCCCGACGGGGCTTTTCAGAGTCACTTATTACATACAACATATAACATACAACATACAACATAGTTAAGAGTTCCAACTGGTAGGAGGCAGACCAGTTGGCTATTTACAAGGATGATCGAGGAGTTGAACCAGGTACTTACCCAGAACAACACCCGGTAGTGGCCAGAGCGGGATTTGAACCCGGGTCACCGCATTGAAATACCGCGCCCTAGACCACTCGGCCATCCTGCCTTCTCATTTCTAATCATGGCAGTAACCTGATTTCTCAAACTCTTGTATCTAGACCAGTGTAATTCGGTGTTTGTCCTGCGAACTTGGCGGTAAAAATGATCTCTCTCGGCCATTACTTTATCTCGTTTGACAACCAAGGGATGTTTCTGCCGCGAACTTTCTTGCCAATTTGAGGTGCATCGTTATCAGCCACGTGCAAGAAACATGTTTTGAAGTTCAACCACGCATTATCGACGTCCTGACACTCATTGAGGTTGTCCCAGGAGACAGATGACGAATGATCTTCATTAAAACGTGTCGGACAATACTTGCTGTAGTTTCTGCATTTTATCGTTCGTGGTTTAAACTTTAGCGAGTTCAACTTTCTAACAAAAGCCGTCATGTCATGATCACTGATTGCTGACTTGACCACCTTGACTAAGGTAATATTCTGTGGTTGAGAAGTACAGGGTCTTTAAGAAACTAAAGAGAAACTGCTGCCTTTACAATAACATCTGTAAATAGTTAGACTTTCTAGTCTTCTCGGATAAGGACGATAAACCGTAGGTCCTGTCTCACAACCACTGTTCGTATAACGCCGTAGGACGTTGAAGAATCCACACACTGTTCGCAAAGAGCAGGGGACGTAAATCCCGGTGTTGCGGTATTCATTAGTATGTGAAGTGCATTTGAGAATTGTATAGTTGAATTTGCGCCATACAAATGAATATTGTTATTGTTGTTATGCAAGCTAAGTTTCTCCTCAAACATCAGGCGGAGAGAGTAGAAAGTGGGGGATTCTAGAACACTTGATTAATAAAAAATTGTTCAAGGATTTATCAGAAAATTAAACAGAGATTTTTTCCAGTTTACAAAAGTATCAGAAAAAATTAATAAAAAAAATTGTTCAAGGATTTATCAGAAAATTAAACAGAGATTTTTACCAAGAAAGAAAATAAAATTTTGAATTTTTTAATGTTAATTTAAAGAAATAAATTAATAAAGCACAAATGGAGAATCTACTAAAATTGAAACTTGATGAATTAAAATTATATGGGGAAAGGTACGCTATTCCAAAATGGAAAAAAATTAGAAAAGCAAAACTAGCTGAAAAGTTATATAATATTCCTAAATTCATGGAAAAGTTTAATAAAATTACTGATAATATTACACAAGAGCAAAGACTGGGGTTAATATTAAATGATGAAGAGATACCAAACCAATACGCAGAATTAAATTTTATTGATGATGATGAAGAATGGGAAAAAATTAAGAATAATGCAAAATCACGTAAGATGCAAAAAAAGTATCATCGTGAAAAAAGTCAAGAAAGAAATATGAAACAACCAAAAACACAACTAACAAAAAATTTTTTGAATGGTGAAAGAAATTATGAAAAGGAGGGTGCAAAACCAAAAACAAAACCCACCCCTAGAAAAAATATTACAAAAAGAAAACTCGCACCTAATTTTATAAAACCACAAAAACCATCAAACAAAACTTTTAATTGGGGAAATTATTCATTTAAGGTGATGGATAAAGATGAATTTTCCAAAAAGCTTGCAGAATTAACCAATGAAAATGTATTAAAACTTACTAATAACAAAAAACCACAACCCAAACCTAGAAAAGAGGTAAATATATCTGATAGTGTGAGAGATGAATTGAATGAAGAAAAAGAAGAAGAATTCATTATAAAAGAACGAGAGACAGCATTGAATAGATATTTGAAAGTATATAGGATAAATGGAAGGAAAGGGTATGATCCTAAAACTTACCTAAATAAAATAAAAGAAAAAGTTGTGGATTTAATTAATAAGAAAAAGAAACCAATAAAAATAAAATTTATATTAACAACTAAGTTAATAAAAGAGTCTACAGATACAAATCGTATTGAAGAAGAGACACGAAAATTCTTTCATTCACTTACAGAAATAATTAATGATTCAGATGATATATCTAACTTTTATGATACTATGGCTAATCGCATACTAAAGGAGTATGAAAAATATTTAAATAATGGTTATAAATGGAAATTTAGAAATATAATATGTTTTGATATTGGAATAACACCATACAAACCGCTTAAGGGAAGTTCATATATTATAACACCAGCACATTTAGCAGCAAAAAAGGCAATTATTAACCACCAGAATTTTAATGATAATGAATGTTTTAAGTGGGCAGTAACTGAAGCTGTATTTCCAAGAGATAAAAACCCTCAAAGAGTAAATAATGAATTAAGAGAAAACTCAAAGAACTTTAACTGGACTGGAATGGAGTTCCCAGTTTCATTAAAAGATATTAATAAGTTTGAAAGGCAAAACCCCTACTATATTAATGTCTTAGGATATGAAAATGGTTATGTATTTCCTTTAAGAATAAGTGATAATCAATTAGGAGATAATGTAATCAATTTAATTATGATATCAGATGATAAAAATAATCATTACTGTTTGGTAAAGAGTTTAAGTAGACTTTTATCATCCCAAGTTAGTAAACATAAATGTAAGAGACACTTTTGTGTTAGATGTTTTAACTCATTTAGAAAAATAGATTCATTAGAAAAACATACTGAATACTGCAACAAAAATAAAGCAGTTAGGATTGATATGCCAAAAGATAAAAATGGAAATCCTTTATTTATTAAATTCGTTAATTATAAAAATAAAATGCGAGTGCCATTTTTAGTATATGCCGACTTTGAGTGCTATCCAGAGAAAATTGATATAGATATAAGTTGTCTAGATAATAGTAAAAGCTTTACACAAAAGTATCAGAAACATAAACCATCTGGATTCTGTTATTATATAAAGTGTTTTGATGAGAATATATTACCACCAAACTTTGAAAAACTTGTAAGATATACTGCAAAATCACCAGATGAAGATGTTGCACAAATATTTGTAGAATATTTAGAGAGAGATATTAGAAGAATTTATAATGAAATAATAAAACCAAGAAACAAAAAGTTCTATTACTATAAAAGGAGTAATATGTCAGAAATAGATAAAAAAGACTATGAAAATGCTAAGAACTGCCATATATGTGAGTGTAAATTAGGAGAAGATAAGGTATTAGATCACTGCCACCTTACAGGAAAGTATAGAGGAGCAGCTCATGAAAATTGTAACTTGAATTTCAAGATTCCAAAGTTCATACCTATAGTATTTCATAATCTATTTGGATATGATTCGCATTTATTTATTAAGAATCTTGGGAAAACAAAGGGTGAAATAACCCCCATAGCACAAAATGAGGAAAGGTATATTTCTTTCTCAAAAAAGATTGTAGTTGATGAATATATAGATAAAAGTGGTGAGCAAAAAATAGTTAAGAGAGAAATGAGATTTATCGATTCATTTAAATTTATGTTATCCAGCCTTGATGTTTTAGTTGATAATCTCACTAAATGTGGAAAGTGTGATGCATGTAAGCCAGGAGATTGTATAAAGAGTTACATTGAAGATGGAAAGATTATTAAGTATGAAGGTATTGGTAAATGTGGGAGATGTAAGAATTGTAATTTAGCTGAAAGTAAATGTCTTTCTCCATCAGATAAATATCTAACAGAAATTAAAAAGTATTTTAAAGGTGATGAATTAAAGCTAGCGTTAAGAAAGGGTGTATATCCATATGATTATTTTGACAGCTTTGATAAACTAAATGAAACCCAACTTCCACCAATGGATGCATTTTTCTCAAAACTAAATGATGAAGATATAAATGAAGAAAATTACCAACACGCTAAAAATGTGTGGAAAACTTTTAATATGAAAACATTTAGGGAGTATCATGATCTATATCTCAAGTTAGATGTATTATTGTTAGCGGATGTATTTGAAAATTTTAGAGATGTTTGTATTAAAAATTATGGGTTAGATCCCGCTTGGTATTACACCTCCCCCAGCTTATCTTGGGACGCTATGTTAAAGTTAACTAAAGTAAAATTGGAGTTACTAACTGACATTAACATGTTACTTATGTTTGAACAAGGCGTAAGAGGAGGTGTATCTCAGATTTCAACTAGACATGCTGAAGCAAACAATCCATATATGAAGAAATATGATCCAAACAAACCTAAAAAATATATAATATATATTGATGCAAATAACTTATACGGAGGAGGAATGAGTAAACTATTACCCACTCACGGTTTTAAATGGATGTCTGAGGAAGAGTTTAAAAACTGGAGAGATATACCATGCGTAATCGAGGTTGAATTAGAATATCCTGAAAATCTTCACGATTTACATAATGATTATCCTCTAGCTCCAGAGAGAATGAAGGTTAACAATGTAGAAAAATTAATCCCAAACCTAAATAATAAGGAAAAGTATATAGTTCATCGAGAAACTCTAAAACTTTATGAAAGTCTGGGATTAAAAGTTACAAAAATTCATAGAGGTATTAAATTCAATGAGTCTGCATGGCTAAAACCCTACATTGATTTGAATACTAAACTAAGATCTCAAGCAAAGAATGATTTTGAAAAAGATTTCTTCAAGTTAATGAACAATTCTGTATTTGGTAAAACTATGGAAAATATTAGAAAAAGGGTAGACATTCGTCTAGTTACAAATAAAGAAGATGCAGAAAAATTAACAATAAAACCCAACTTTGATCATTTTACTATATTTAGTGAAGATCTGGCAGCTATCCATATGAATAAAACAAGATTAACATTTAATAAACCTGTTTACTTAGGTATGTGTATTCTAGATTTAAGTAAAGTAATAATGTATGAATTTCATTATAATTATATCAAAAATAAATATGGAGAAAAGGCAAAGCTGTTGTTTACAGATACAGATAGTCTTGTATATGTTATAGAAACAGAAGATTTTTACAAGGATATAAGTTCAGATGTTAGAAAAATGTTTGACACAAGTAATTATCCTAAAAACCACCCATCAGGTATAGAGACGGGTATGAATAAGAAATTAATTGGAATGTTTAAAGATGAAGCTGGCGGAATGATAATTAATGAGTTTGTGGGATTGAGAGCAAAGTTATACGCGTATATAACTGAAAATGATGTTGAAGTAAAGAAAGGTAAGGGAATGAAGAAAGAAGTTATAAAAAAGAAAATAAAATTTAATCATTATAAGGAATGCCTAAAAACAGGGGAAAAACAATATAGAAATATGAATGTAATTAGAAGTCATTTACATGATGTTTATACAGAAACAATTAATAAAGTTGCACTATCTGCTGATGATGATAAGAGAATAATTTGTAAAGATAAAATAAGTACTTTAGCCTATGGACATTATAGTCTCAAAACAGAATTGGGTGGAAGTTCAGTATCATAGGGTGTAACTTGTAATTCTTCTCTTACAAAGCCCCGTCTTGGTCCATCTACTAAATAATACAAAACTGGTTGATTAGGTGTAATAACACTTCTAGAAATATCAAAAACTTTAATACTCCAAATAGGATCTGTAGCCCGCCTTTTTTCACCACCCTCAAGTTCTCCAGGAGAAAGTAAGTATCTAACTTTAACATAAGATGGTAGTCTAACCTCATCAAGCCCAACAACTCGCTTATACTTTTTTGGTTCGATATCAACTTCTTTATGTTTTATAGCCTCATCAGGTTCTTTTCCAGTTATTCTAGTTGGTGTATTATTAAAAGTTTTCAAAATATCTGGTAATCGTTTAACCCATACTCTAGACCTTTCATCGCTAATCATTTCTTGCGCATATTGATGACTAAATAATCGTTCGCCTAATATTTTGTTTGCTCTTTCGACAAATGCTTGAGCTCTATGATTTCCAGCTTCACTCCTCTGGATTTTTACATTATGGTAATTCATAATTTTTGTTACTTCACCCATAAATTCTCTTCCAGGATCAACAATTAATGTTTTGGGATATTTTAACTTCCTGGAATATATTTTTTCAAAAGCATTTGAAATTTCTCGACTTTCTTTTGATGTTAATGGTTCAGCATCTTTATATCTAGAGGCAACATCAACCACAACTAATGCATATTTATATGTTTTTCTTCCAACTCTATCATGCGGTAAAAATAATAAATCTGCTTGGTGAATCTGATTAGGTTTATCTACAGTCCAGTGAGGTCTAGGTATATATTTGGGAGCTGGAAGATATATTTGCCATATTGCCTGTTTCTCAAGCCATCTTTTAGCCTCATCTTCACTTACTTTAGCCTTTTCAGCTAATTTATTAATCGCAGAATATCCTTTCCAATATCCTTCTGTTGAATAATATATTTTCGATAACCTTCGGGATATGTTTTCGTTACTCATTTAAAGATTACTCCGCACTTCCTTAAAATAAATATGACAAACGTATCTGAAAAAATTAACCCAAACAGGATTCCAAGAGATCCACTCGGGTTGAAAGCGGAATCAACATTTCATAGAATTACCCTTAATCCATCATCAGCCAATCCTGGAGAAACGCTGTACATAAATATCCCAAAACTTACTGATAATTTAGTTATTGTACCTGGAAGTGTATCTCTAGTATTTAACTTGACTGTTGAGGGGCATGAAGAAAACACACTAGTGAATAATGTAGGTAGTAACCTTGTATCCAGACTCAAAGTTCTTTTTGGAGGTGAAACACTACAGGATACTCAAAGATACGATCTATTTCAAACATACCATGACTTATTCTTAACAGAGGAAGAACGTGAGGATAGATTAAAACAAGGTATTTCTTCTGAAAACATGAGGAAACTCAGGACAAATGCGGGTGATAAGGTAGACACAGATGCTAAGGAAGTAGCTCTTGCAGTAGTACACAACACCAAGTATCATATCCTACTAAACCATCCTATTCTAAACGATCATGGAGTTTTCTACCCAAAGGCATTAGATCATCAACTAATATTTGAGATTACACTGGCTCCAGTTAACGATATAGTTGTTTATTCTGACGCGACCAAGACTCCAACTTATAAAATCACAAACCTTGAGTTGGAATATTCTTGCATAAAAAGTGAATACTTAGCTCGAGAGGCACAGGCAGCTTATCAGGTTGGCAAGGGATTTTTTTATGAGAATGTAGCACTACACAAAACTTTCACCATATCCAGACCTACAGACAGCGTTATAAACCAGCATATTAATCTGCCTAGAAAGTCAATTACTGGGATATTATGTTTGTTTAAATTACCATACGGTGTAGGAGCACGAGATTCTGAGAATTTTTTCAATCCAGGTATCACCTCAATTAATATCGATGTTAATGGTGTGCCCAACCGTTTCTACTCTAAGGGAATGTTACCTTCAGACCTATGGGAGTCGGTAAAGAAACGTTTCAGTGGTTCCTCCCGATGGTCGGTAAAAGAAAAAGATTTTTATACTAAAAAGTTTGCTCTGTGGATAGATTTGAGAACCCACCCAGATAATGGTATTCATGGAGGGGGTCTAGCCTTAAATAACGCACAAGATGGTGTAAAAATTGAAATGAAAAGAAAAGTTAGTGGATCTGGTATTATGACTTGTTACATGTTTGTGGTAGCTGATGCATTAATGGAAATTATGAATTCAAACTTAAGATCAATCATGTATTAGTTAAAAGAAAAGATGGAAGAATTACGAGAAAAAATACCATTTCATTGCATTATAACTGGCCCAACAAATTGCGGAAAGACAAAGTACATCATTGATCAGCTACGAGGCCCATTCCGAAAAGTTTTTGAATACATTGTTCTAATATGCCCAACTTATTCTAAAAATAAAACCTATCATAATTTTGCCCAAGGAGATAAACATTTCTATGTATTATCACCCGACGCTAGTAACGTTGATGAAATTAATGAGGTATTAACTGATTGTCAAACTTTATTCTCTGGAACAAATACACTAATAATTTTAGATGATTGTGCCGTTTCTAATGATCTGAAGAAAAGATCAAATAAGTTTATAGATTTAGCATTCTCTGGAAGACATCATGGATTATCAGTTTGGGTTCTAACTCAACAATTAACATCTATAGCAAAACCATTTAGAGAAAATGCAGCCTGCGTTGTTACATTCCATAATCCATCGCAGAAAGGTATGAAAATGTTTTTTGAAGATTATGGGGGAGATATGGATTATGAATCATTTAAAAAATTTACTCAATTATTAAAAACTGAAAAATATTCTAGACTTTGTTTATCTTTACGATATCCATTTAATTGCTATTTAGAGATTCCTGAAGTGATTTAAAAAAGATGTCAAACGTTGAAGATTACATTGAAGAAAAATCAGACCGACCTCAGGGAGGATCGGAAAAAGATTTTGTAAATGATAATGATGAACTTGAAATAAAACAAGAATCTCTAGCAATTCTAGCCGCTCTTGGGACCACAAAGGAATATTTAGGGGTTGATATGAGTCTGGGTGATGTAAAAAGATTATCAGTAAAAGACACTGAAAAATATTACAATCGATATCAAGCAGTATTAGGTAAGAAAATTAGTGGAGGATTAGTAGATTCGTCCCTTCAATTAGTTTCTCAAGTCATTTCTTACATAGTTCCTGTAGATGATATAGAAGCCCTTTGTGTGGATTTGAAGAATGATGACTTGGTTAATCGTGAACTGACAAACATTGTAGGTCTCTTAGCATTGAAAGCAGGAAGATTGGCAGCACTTGCTAGCGGGCTATTCCAGGTTGCTAAACATGTTAAAATAGGTAAAATACAAGAGGTTTCAAATAAAAATATAGATGATTCTAACACAACTAAGCACAACTGATTTAAAGATTCTTTACTTTGTGAAATAAAATAATAATGTCTGAACAAGTTGAACAAATTACAATAGATCCAGAACCTGAAAAGAAAGATTCAAAAAAGAAAGAGAAAGACCCAAAAAAGGTTGCGGCTGGTAAGAAACTGGCAGAATATAACAAAAAAGCAAAGGAAGCATTATCTAGGGAAATGAAACGAGAAAAGGAACAAGCAGAGACAAAACAGGATAGCGAAGCTAAAAATGAAAATGGAAAAGCATGGCTTCCAGAACTATCTTTTACAACCGTTTTATCTATTGTAGGAATAGGGTTTACAGCATTTGATATGTTTATGAGGTACCGACAAAGTATAAAGACCGGCTCAGCTGAAAATGAGGATAATAAAAATAGAATAGTAGATTTATCTCAAGTTCCACCTACAAGATCCGTAGGACCACAAACGTTAAAAATGGGAATGATATGATGTTATTTAAAGGTTTATTAATGATACAGTAAAAAAATATGTCAACTGAAAACAAACTTGTGAAAACTGTTACTGATTCAGCAGTACTTATTGGGTTAGCAGCTGCTGTTGGTTATGTAGCTAAAAAGGCCATGAGAGAATCATTTATGAATGACCCATCCTCAAGTATCACAAATTATGCTAAATGGGTGGTTGTATTGTCAGGTAGTATGTACCTAAAAACATATTTAGAGGATCAAAAGATTTTACCAAATTAAGGATTTATAGACCTGAGCTAAGCGAATAAAAAAATGGCAACAATAGCAATGATGTTTGGAGGAGCTATTTTGAATGCAACCGCCTTTGTTGGTGGGTCATACCTTGCAAGATATCTTTCTGGTGATAAAACAGATACAGAGAAAATACGACACGATAAGGCATTAGAAAAATATCAAAAAGATTATGCTACATATCAGGAAAATAGACAGAAACTAATTGATTGGAAAGTACAACAAAAGGATGAAAAATATCAGGCGTCAAAAAATATTTCTAATACCGATGAAGCTTTGAAATTATATAGTCAAATGCATGAACCAAAATTTGCGGATTATTATAGACCTAGTGAAAATCAAAAGATGGGTGAAATGGTATATGTAGGTGGTGGTATGTTGGCATTGGGATATATGGTAAGTAAATTATTTTAGGTTATCGTATATGTTTAATTTAAAGATTTCTTACTGATGAGTAAAAAATCATGGCAGAAGGAGGATATATAACTAAAGAAATACCAGACTTTGAAACAACTGATCTAGGCGATGATGTTGATAGCGAAAATATGGAAATGGATCCAATATCATCAACCAACCGTCTAATTAACCCTGATGATGATGAAGAAGAAACTTCATTTGTCGGTAGGAATTATGAGAAGGAGGGTGCAAGACCTAAATTACCTAGTGATAAATATGATAATAGGATGGAAGCTTTGCAATACATAAAAAGTTTGTTTCCGGATTTCAACCCTTTAGATTCTCCATTTACAGCAGAATGGGATAGTGAAGGGAATTTGAGGGTTAAATTGAGTAATCAGAAAAATGCTGTAGGACATATATTGATTGATAAAGATGGGGTAATAAAAGTTGATAATTTACCAATTACCTTCAGAAAAGCTCTAGGTTCTGATTATGAATCCATGCTTATAAAAAATAATAATCTTTTATCACAATTGAATGAAGCTAATGAACAAAATATGGAATTACTTAATGTAGTACAAGGATTGGAAGCAACCACAAAAGTATATCCTATGGAGATTAGTCGATATGAACAAAAAGAAAAAGAAATACGTCAATTTGCTGAGAAACAACAAGCGGAAAAAAAGGAAATAAAAAGTCTTTTTGATTCAACTGTTAAACAGAATATAGAATTAAAAATACAGAAAGATAAACTTTTGAATGAAATTAATGTATACAAAGATGAAATAGATAAGTATAAGAAGGGGCAGTCAAATTTAACAATGTTAGAACGTGGTAATGAAAGATTACAATCTGAAGTTGATAAATTTAAAGAACTAGCAAGAAAGAGTATTATTTACAACCAAGAACAAATAGATGATATGGAGAGTAAAAATGAAGAAATACTTAAAAATCTACCATTACGAGAACGTGTGAAGTCTATCTTTAAAAAGTATGGTTTTACAGTATTTGCAGTTGTGAGTGCTGTTGGTGTAGTAATTGGTGTTATAGTTTCTAATCTTTCTAAAGGTCTAACAACATTAGGTAAAGGTTTGGGAAATGGGTTTAAAGCTATTGGTAAGAAACTAGGTGAAATATTACCAGGGATGGTTGGAGCTATCGTGAGCTTCCTATTTAAAACAGCGGGTGAGGCCATTAGCTTTTTAGGTAGGAATGCTTGGCTTTTGATTATGGCTGTGGTTTTATATTTTGTGGAAAGGGTAAAGAAAAGTCGATAACAAAAAGGTCTAAAGATATCATGTTGATCAGTAAAAATACAATAATGGATGACTACAATAGAATTTACGGCCCAGCCGGTCCCGAGCAAAGCTCGATTTATCCTAATTTGCCTGTTAATACAGACCCGAGTTCCTCCTTTCAGATGATTAATTTCAGACTACAAAAGTCATGTGAAGTACTACAAAATCTTGAGAAGGAAATTAAACATTACGAAGATGTTAGGAAAAAGTATAATCGAGCAAGAGGTATATTTACAAAAATCAGTGTTTGTAGTGGGTTGTTTTCAGTTATCCTATCTGCAAGTGGGGTTGGAACCTCCCTTACTGGTTTTGGTGCTGTTGTTGGTATCCCATTAGGTGCAGTGGGAGGTATTTGTGGGGGAATATCGGTTGGATTCGGTTCAGCTTCTAAACGACTTTCATATAAAGTTAGTAAACATGAACAGACAGTTTCTCTAGCAAAAGCAAAAGTAAACACCATTCACGACTTAGTTTCAAAAGCACTGAAAGATAATGCAATATCAGACCAAGAATTTTCTCTAATTTTATCAGGGGTGGATAAGTTTGAAAAACTAAAACTAGAAATCCGCCAAAAAACCAGGAAAGATACAGAAAAAAACTTAAATATGAAACAGATAAGAACAGAGGTTCGAGCGGAAATATTAAAGGAACTTACCGCACGTTAAAAATGTCGTTTGTGAGAACAGATGTAGGATGTAATTGTTTTGCTGGTGTTAGAAAAGAAATGTTTTAAAGACTTTACATCTTATTCTAAACACGAGGAATAAAATGTTACTTAATAATTACAGCAAAGCTGGGCCCACCCTATGGGTGGATTTCAAAAATAGGTACCCAAGTGCTAATCTTGATAAATTTACATTTGTGAATGATTCGTATGGAGGATATATTAAGTGGAAAGTTAATGGAACAACAATTATGTCTAATGATGATCCTACTGGAAAAACCTGGGCCAATGATCTACCATATAATTTGAAAATATTGTTATGGGGAGATTTAGGTTTAGAAAATAAAGTTAAAGTTAGTTCATTCCCAAAGAGTTTAACATTAACCAATAGATCTTATCCAATACCATCTGTTAATTTTGATGACTTTTCAACTGATATAACAAAAATGCTAACCTATCTGGATATATACGTGTCAAATACTAAGAAATTTACAGCAAAGATGAGAAACATATTTACATCACAAGTTGTTACTTTCAAATTTGGTAAACAGAGTAGAAAATGGTTGAAAGCCCCTGATATGAATTATTGGCCACAACAACTTAACTTTGCAGTTTGGTGTGCAACATCTGGTTGTGGTATAAGTCCTTTTGAAAGTCTAAATTATCCTAAAGTAGTGAATAGCTTAATTAAGTTTCATGTGTATTTCACAATAAGGCGAATATTATATGAATTAAGTCTTCCCTTACCTGATGAGCAACCTTTTGTGATAAATAATAATCCATATAGTAAAGTCGCATATCAACGATTGTGTGCTGAATTTGGGGTTAGTAATAATTCTGACTTTAGATGGAAAGGGGGTAGAAACGGCGGATTGGGAGATATATTCCTTGATTATGGTGAAGGATATCATGGAATAGGTGGAGGATATCAAAATGTACATATTGTAAGGAATTATGATGTTGAAGCAGATCGATGGCCCGGTGAAGTTGGTAAATTCGCTGATGAAGGAGGTAATAAAGAAAAAGGTAATTTAATTTCATTTATCCGTAATGATGACTTTTCTGATTTCAAATATGCCTGGTTTATCCCAACAAGCGGACACGGACTCACTAAAGCTGGACTTGGTAGATTGAATCGATCTGCTGAAGCTTTTGTTTACTGCGTATTAGGAGCACAAGTTAACACAAGAAATTCAATTTATGGTAATGGCGGTGGAGCGATTGAGACACAACAAGAATTCTTATCTTTATTTGAAAGTAGTGTGATCGAGAATGACATTTCCAGTTCTATCCAAAGGTATCAATTATCTGTACAAGAAGCGAAATTACGGCTTGATTTAGCTATTGCTCCTGGTGTATGGTTGATGCCGAGTAATATGATAATCAATACTGAAAGCGTGACAGGTTTTAATAACAAACTCATGAAAGCGAGTAATGATATGAATTTTGGTTTGAATAATTCCCTAAACACTGAAGCAAAACAGGTTGGAATAAGTCATAACTTAGGATCTTCAAAGTTAAAGTTACCTCATAGAACTGGAACGAAGAAAAACCCAAAGGAACCAAAAACCTCAACGAAAACAGACTCGATGAAACAGGAAATCCGCAAGACCAGCTCCGCTGAAAATAATATTGACTCAACGCAACATGAAAAGAATATATTAGCATTTATAGTTGTCTCTGGTGTATTAGCGTGGTATCTATTTCGGTAGATTACTGGATTTTTCAGCTTACGCGTAAGTCGATTTTTATAACATAACAATTTTTCAGCTTACGCGTAAGTCGATTTTTATCACAGGTAATTAAAATAACAATTTTTTTCGGCTTACGCGTAAGTCGATTTTTATCACAGGTTAATTAACATAACATTTTTTTCGGCTTACGCGTAAGTCACTTTTTATAACATAACAATTTTTCAGCTTACGCGTAAGTTGATTTTTATAACAGACGGTGATTATAGAAAATTTAAAAAGAAGAATATTTAGTAATCAGATCTAAAGACCAGCTTCGCTGAAAACAAAATGTTAAGCATAACAATGTATGAGTCTGAAACTAGGATTTATTTAGATCCTCCGCTAAAAAATCTTCGGGAGATACAACTCCTGGATTGTAATATACAAACCAAAAGATTGATTAATTTCAAGGATAAACAGATAATATTCAATGATAAGAATCAGGGCTTCATAATAATTCAACCTGGTACATATTCGCTTCGTAATATTCAATCAATCTTTCTTAATGATCCTGATGGGGAAAAGATAACAATAATTGAGACTGATACTGTTGACTATCTATATTCAAATAAGAACTTCAAAATTAAACTTACGAGAGGGTTGGGGTTTGGTTTAGGAGTTCCTGAAGTTATAAATCCGGGTAAATTATACCCCATAAATATTCAGATTAAGGAACCACTTAGACTTATGTGTAGTATAGTGGATAATAAGTATTCATATATGAATAGAAACAAAAATGGAGAACTTGTAAAACTCTCACCATCACACCTACTTGCAAACATACCCTCAAAGGATTATCCAACAATTCCAGTTCAAAAATATGAGAGTGTAATAAACCACTTCGATTTAACCATATTAGACAATGAATGGAAAAAACTTGATCTTAAGGGTTCCCCTATAACTTTTAGTTTAAGATTTATGTAAATTTTTGTTATGTAACACTTACCTGAGTTATATAACTTAATTATTTCTAATATTCACCCCATAATTCTTTCAAAAACTTTAACTCCTCAACATCAATACACCAATCTAAATACCTACTTGGATGCCATGCTACTTTAATTAAATCATAATACAAGTCTTTGTAGAATTTCTTTTTATGTTCTAACTTATAACTATCTATGTTTATTTCAACATTTAATGACTCAACAATAAAATTTTTATCAAACTTATTAATATTACATTCCTTATCATAATAACCAAAAATTTCATCATAACCATCCAAAAGAATATATTCCTCATTATCATAATAATAATGAAATCCAACATAGTCTTTTAAAATTTCTTTATACTTTTCATTGGCATAATTTAATAAATTTTTTACAAACTTATCACCACATATACCATTCACACCAAAATTTATATCCTCGTAATAATTAATATGGCGTCCATTATCATCTTCATCATCATCTTTATTATAATAAATAATTTCAAAATGAATATAGTTATTTTTTTCATCAATAAAACCACGATTTTTTAATATCTTTTTTAACAAATCTTCTTTGTTTGCCTCTATAAAATCACAAAGACTCAATTCTTTTTTATTATCATATTTAATAGTTAATAATTTTATATTCATCTTTTTATTTTATATTTAATTTTTTAAATTAACATTAAAATCCAAATTTTATTTTCGACATTCTTTACAATGTGCCTTCTGCCTATTATGTTTACATATTCCTTTACCTTTACACTCTTTACATAAATACTTTTGTATATCATGTTTACATATTTGGGAACCTTTACATTCTTTACAGTAAGGCTTAATTTTATTATGTTCACATATTTGTGTTCCTCCACACTCTCTACAGAAATATTTACATTTTCCATGAATACAAATATAATTATAATTATTATTTTTATTATTAATAGTATTTTTTGGTATTAATTTAATAATCTCCTCATCTGGAAATTTTTTTAACACATTAATAAAATCTTCTTTTCGCATTCTAGATCGTCCTTTAATTTTCAACTCTTTAACAATTTTTTTTAATTCCACAAATTTTAATTCATCAAGTTTCAATTTTAGTAGATTCTCCATTTGTGCTTTATTAATTTATTTCTTTAAATTAACATTAAAAAATTCAAAATTTTATTTTCTTTCTTGGTAAAAATCTCTGTTTAATTTTCTGATAAATCCTTGAACAATTTTTTTTATTAATTTTTTCTGATACTTTTGTAAACTGGAAAAAATCTCTGTTTAATTTTCTGATAAATCCTTGAACAATTTTTTATTAATCAAGTGTTCTAGAATCCCCCACTTTCTACTCTCTGGCGGACACGGTCGAATACGAAGAGCGACTGCGACATTCGTTGCTGGATTTAGGAGAAGACTGTTAAATATTGGAGATGCTGACACTGCAGACTTTTTCTGATGTTCCGATTACAGGCTTATAAACCGAACGACATAGTGAAGTCGTGCGGTCTATATCAGCTGTAATAGTTTTGTTAGAAAGTGAGGAAGAGAGTAGGGTTATTCACAACTTTCCTAGTTACTGCGTGAAGCCCTTGGGGGGTGTGGGATTTGCATTAACTGCCTGGCGTTTCCCTCCTGTTTTCTTAAGACCCTGCTTCACCAAGTGCCGGAAAGGACTCTAAAATCTTCTCGTGGACATGAAATGCGCTTCCGTCTTTATTAAAGACTATCTTGGCCTCCCCCAAGCCGGCCATGCTCAATCGGATTCTCTCTGAGGTGTCTGGTATTACATCTTGTTTTAAGAGTGTTTTTCGAAGCAAACAAACGTCCCAGTGAACGTGTTTTTCGGAACACCGTGAGTTTGGTCTTCCACTAGGGTGGTCTGGCGCCCCTCGACTAGTCACAGACCGACGCGTCGCTGCTGGCCCTACCGGAAGCCTGGAACCAAAACTCCGATGTTCTTCCAAAGACGAAGTAACTGAGGTCGTTGATCTCACCGGACTTGTAGCTGTTGCTCCCGCTGTCGTTGTGGGGTTTAGCTGACACTGATGCCCCTGTAGATGCGGCTGTTGAATTGGAGAGGCCATTTACGGCTGCAATGAGCCTTTCCGCGCATTCTCTCATAATACTTTCCATACATTACCGGTATTCAAATTCATTAACTTCAAAACGAATTTCAGGTTTCGATAAATTAAATTGAGTATTCGGTGAATTCAACAGTTCGATGAATAGGGGGCAGTTTGTCAATTAAACATAGGGGTGGGCTGGAAAACATTAAGTAATATACTAAAAAATTTCCCTGCCCCCCTCCGTGGACTGTAATTTTTTCAAGCCCCGCCCCCCAATTTTCTTTACATATGTTTCCGACCACCCCTCCCCTGCCTTCACCATTTTTAATGAGTTAAGTTCATCTGAGTACAAGATATACAATACTGTTTATTTTTATTATAAGGGCAATCTGATGAAGTTAAAGAATTAAAAACAAGTTTATGTTTTTTCAAGGCCACCTCTTATCAGGCAAAACAATTTTGGGAGCCCCCAGTACTTGATGAAATGGGATCGCCACCTTATCATGGTGGGGCAGTTTGTGTGTCCCAGTGACCCCTAGAGCTATGTCAGCTGGAGTCTTGTACTCCTGACAGGGTCACTCATGCTGAACAGGTTGACGGGTAGGGGCCAGACAAAGAGCGACCCCCTGGTCCTCCAGGTTGGGGGTTGGGCTGAGGGCTGATTACCCTCTCCCGTAGAAACCAGTAGCAGAGAAGATTTGCCTAATCTAGGGGACGCTGTGGCTATCACTCACAAAAGGACAAAAATCGATGATGCACGAGGGTCAAAGCCAACAGGACACCCTCAGGCTGACAAAACAATTAATGAACCCTAAAAACACTATAAAGATTGGAAATTGGAATGTGAAGACACTATACAGAAGCAGCAAGGGAAATGACCAGAATGGTAGAAAAGGAAAGGAGAGAAGCAGGATGGAAGACGTGGGGAGAGGTGAGAGCTGTCGCAGTGGACAAGGAAAGGTGGAACAGCTCTGTGGAGGCCTTATGTGCCAGACGGCACTTAGAAGATAGGTAACAGATAACTCATTTTCCCCAGCCCTCTGTGAGCCATAAATAATGAACAGTCCCTCGGAGTTTCAAGGGTAAATTTGCAAGGTTTGAATAACACAACAGGGTATTATTACTAGGGTATAGTGCTATCACTTATCCAGCACTGACTTGCCCTCACGCCCCCACAAACTTAAAAGGGTCAAATTAAGTAACAGTAAACAATGGTTTGTTTGAAATAATTTCTAACCCCCTTGCACAATTCCTTTAGATTTTGTCAGTGACAATAAATAACAGTGACATTGTGTCTTCACCATCATCAACAATGGCTGTTAGAAAGCAATCAACTGCCATACAAAGTACATAGGACATATTATGTAAGGACAAGTCTAGCTACTAACCATTAACTTCAAGAGGTTTTATTGGCTCAAAGTCTTCATTGGTTTCCACAGAATGTGGACTGGCGTAGGGCTCAGTGGCTGTTGAAAAGAAAGAGCATGAATATATTTTATTACATCTCTCAGTTGGTCAATTAAGCGGGCCATACTTCACTGTATGGCCTGCTAAATGCAAAAGTTTGTTTTGAAATATAATAAATATCTTACAAACCTTGTTTTCTTGGTCTGTACTGTAAGTTACAGAACCCCATTATTTTTCCGATCGGATTTATACTACCCCAAGAACAAAGTGCTTCGGCCATAAATCTGAGCAGAAAAAGCTTGGTCCATAACTTACATTACAGACCTCAAACTTGGTTAGTAAGAGGTATATATCAAAATATTGTTGCAGATTTACTTTTGACACAACTTTTTGACATTGCTACAACACAAGTTACAACTAGTAAAAGGTCTACTGTTTTACCACTACCAGACCCAACTTGAAATAACAACAACATAGATTTGAACAAGTGATTGAATTACAAAATATTGTTGACAAGACCTATAATGCCACAAAGCATTTTGTCATGTGACTGAAGTAAAAAACATTTCCAAATTTCATAATTAAAAATGTGTTTTTATCAAAAGAATGTCATCTCCATTTGCCAATGCTATTGAAAATGTATACATTGTAGTTCAATTTTTTCCTTGGTTTAAGTTTTATTTTTCTTTGTTTTTTGGTATGGTAATGTATGATAATGACTTTGAAACAAAGGAAAATAAAATTTAAACCAAGGATAAAATTGAAGCACAAGATATACATACTTTGCATGTAATAACACCAAGGGAGCCAGTTAAAACTGTCATCTACTACAGATCACTGCATTCAAGTAATAATAATAATAATAATAATAATAATAATGAACTTTATTTGAGTATCAACTGTATTTAGCACTGATGTACTAATTGGGGACACTGTAAAGCACAAATGAAATCACATCAAATCATATTAAATGATATCAAATCAAATCAAATGTTGGTTTTTGTGGAGAGAGGAACACTGGAGTGCCCGTGGAAAAACCTCTCTGAGCAGAGTAGAGAACCAACACACTCAGCCCACAAAGAACAAATCTCATATGTTGTATTGGTTAAGGTTACTCAAAACCTTCGCGGGGCTACATCAGTCGATCTTTTTTTTGTCAAGAAAATTAAAGGTATCACTTCCAGAAAAAAATGTAGCTTAAATATTAAAATGCATGCAAGTTATTGGGAAAAAGAAATTTTTTAATAAAAGTTAATAAACCGCCAAGGTGCCATAATCCTCTTTAGTTATTGACTCCCCAGCGTGTCGCGGCAAATGACTTCAAACCAATTGAATTGTATGCTTTTGTGTTGGTTTAACAGAATGGTGCACTCCCACACCCACAAACTATGTCAGAGGAGCATTTCATAGTATAACGTTATTGTGCATACCGTATGACTATTACTACAGAAAGTCAAAATTAATCTGACTGTAGCTATCTTACAGACTACAGGCCCTTACCCGTTTGGGTAGCTTTTGAGGAACCACAACCCATGGAATATAACACCAAAAAGATAAAACTTTACGTTCAATGATTTGAATCCTTGTTCAGCATTCTTTCTCTGAAAATAAAGCAATAAGTCAATATATTAAGAAAATACTTACAGGTGCAGATGTAAATGTTGTCTGTCATGGAAAGCCATAAATGAGTTTAATATAATTTATTACAGCCTGAAAGCTTTCATTGTGATTATATGGAATCAAAAATGTTTCTTTTTTGATGTAGTTGGTCTGCTTTTTGTACTTTCAGTTATAAATTTCCTCCTACAGCCACACAAAGTAGTCTTGTTTACAGC
This sequence comes from Ricordea florida, assembly GCA_949710005.1. Taxonomy (NCBI): domain Eukaryota; kingdom Metazoa; phylum Cnidaria; class Anthozoa; order Corallimorpharia; family Ricordeidae; genus Ricordea; species Ricordea florida. The sequence continues at coordinate 312,637 of OX453277.1, read as the reverse complement.
TAGTTCTTCCATACACTCCTCAATAAAACCTCTACTATATTACATTAAAGAGTTACAGGGAAGCTCTGCAAAGCTATACATTTAGTTTATCTTTATACAAAAGGTAATCCTCCCAACAGTGTTGCAGGTGCCAAATATTGGCAACTTTGTAAACAATATTTGTCAAGTTAATTACAGTGATTTTTATTCTTAAATTTTATTTGCATAATATGTTATATGACATATTGCGTTGTGAACTAAATATTGAGTTACCAAATTACATATTGCAATAGATTGGACAGACTTATTCTAGTTCAGTCAAAGCAGCAAACACATTATTAAACTTTTACCTGACTATGTGTTGTGTATGTGAACAATACTTTCCACCCAGTTTCATGTACATGCAAACACAGCCTAGGCTGGTAAAAATATTCATCAGCAATTATTGCTGTAGTCATGCTCACACATGGAAAGATTACCAGTTACAATTTGGAAAAAACTACAAAGTTCATTTGCCATTGTACATGATGAACTAGTTATTGGATTTCATAATTAAAGTTACAGTGCTGTCACAAATACTGTCATAAAACTGAAGTCAAGAGACAAAAGAAACTTAGCAATCAGTATGTGGGGCACAAATTCTGTCATTGTCTTCTGTTCAATCAGCATCTATAGCAGATTGCTTCTCTGGTCTGGTCATAATGCTCTGAATGAATGTCCTTTACTAAGTAAACATGCTATATGTTGTGGTTTAATTTTATCCTTGGTTTAAATTTTACTTTCCTTCGTTTCAAACTCATTATCACACATTACCACACCAAAAAACAAAGGAAAATACAATTTAAACCAAGGAAAAAACTGAACCGCAACATATGTTATCAATGCTGGATGTTAGACCATCTTAAGAATTCAATTAACTTACCCACAGATACTATCATAAGTAAACTCTTTATTTCACAGAATTCTTTCAAATTCAGCGACAACTTTAATATGTCGAGTAGAAGAATTTTATGTGACGCAATGACGTTTAAACAGCAACACTGCACCGGCAAGAAGAGCGACGTTTGAGGTTCCAGACTGTTACAACGTGAAAATACAAGTTAGCTTCTCATCAGGGGGTTTGTCAACAAATAATTCATAAGCTTCTATAGAATAAACCTTTGTGTAGTCGAAAAATGGCTCAGTCCGTTGTCATGGCACCATTTCAAATAAGCTTCGAACAATGTGAGAAATATCTTTGTAGGGATAAACAATTTCTCTGTTTCCAGGGCAAAATCGCATTTTCTACCATGGTCATAACCATAAATAGTTAGTAGATGTAAGTAAATACAGACACGGATAAAAAAATTGTAAATAATGGACACGCACCATTATGTACAAAGGTTATTGGCAAATATTACAATATGTATGAGTCACAAAATTTTATGTTGCTTTAATATGGTCAATGGATATTATTGTTTTCAAATTGCTTACCTTTTCTTTAAGAGAAACTGGCCCACCAGTTGGCAAGAATCACTGGGTAACACTGAAGGTAATCGTAGGAAAGTGGAAGTCCGGTTCTCAGTTTTTTGTCCTAAGCACGACTACTGTATTGCGAAAGCAACCTCAACTTTCAAAGATCAAAACCCAGCGAGAGCAAAGGCCAAAGTTATTTCTCCTCTCTCATGATAAAAACTAGAACTGATGATGTGGCTGCTAAAAATTGCGGAGAAAATCTAGCAAACCACGGCAGAGATTTGTAACCAGTTACAATATGATTTTAATAGCCAGTGAAGAAGATATGGCAACCAAGAAAATGACGTCACCTGGTGGACTGGGGACTAACGTCACCGGCGTTCTGACGTCAAAAATATAAACACCATGCTGAAAGGGTGGAAAACATCCGGTAATCGCGGAAGACACGATAAAAGAAGGGTTACTGTGCTTATTCCTTTGGCTGTATGTTGCTGATCAGCTGTTTTTTAATCCATTCCATTGCGTGCAATACCTTATGATATGAACAAAATGGTTGACGCCGATGCACATTTTCCTTTAGCCGATGGATTAGTTGCACTAGGAGGACTGGTCACAGATGCTACGGAACTGAGGCGAGAACAGTAGCCCATTTGCAATGGACTGTATCTCGAAAAAAATAAGAGGTCCGGCGACGCTGAGGTTCCCTGCTTTAACGCACTGCTTCTTCATCTCTACGCTCAGAAGAGGCTATTAAAAAATTTCTGGCATTTTCATTTAATTTTAACGCAGAAAAAATGGGGTAATTAGAATTTGAAGGGAAGAATGCACAACGTCGCATCAAGTTAAGATGTTGGGAGACAGTGTTCTTGCTTTCTAAGAAATAAGGCTTGTCAGTATTCGAACGTAGAGAAGTAAATTGTTTTATTGCCCAATATTTACAAACGTGAAGCATGGAATTGACTGTCGACCAAACTTTACATCCAATAGTAAATACTTATCAACAACCGTTGCCAAAGCTCAAGTGGTCTGTCAAAAAAAAAATGTGGAAACGTTTCTTGGCTGATGAAATGACCTTTTAATACACTAAACTACCTTCCTAACAGCCTATTGCAATAATTGAATGCAATTGCTTTTCCCAAACCTAATTTCAAGACTTCTAGAATCTCTTTCATTATCATGCAGAAATAATGAATAACTGGATACAGGAGCGAATCACTCCTGCTGGATACAAATGATACTATGAAAACCATAATGGCAACATCATTGAAGACGTTACCATCATATTATGTGCAGTACCCTTAGTACCCTGCCGCCCAACCGCTTTTTCTGGGGTCAGATTTCCCCGTCAAAGACCCATCCTCATTGGTGGCCACAGCCTGCACAACAGCATAACCACTAACGTTCCTGACTTCGTGACCAAGCCTCTGAAGGCCCTCTTGAATAGCCAGAGGCATCTGGAAGTCTTTATCGATTCGAATGTACATAGGGAGGAGCTGATGGTGGAGTCTGGGATCTACTACTGCTTGTGGTAGGGTGCGGTTGAACCATAGGTAGTTCATCATCACCTGTTGAAAAAAACAACAAGAAAGATAAGTAAAAAAGATACTAATACAAAGTCATGCAACAGAAACGGGTGATGTATACCAGAAGCGCTTTTACTGAGCCTTGAAGCTCATAAAACTATTCTCTCCATTGCAGTAGTTGCATTTGGCCGATTCTGGCGCAAAAGGGCGTGGTCAATTTTTTTCGGGGACTGGACCGAGCTCGGTCAGAATTTTTGGGGTGTGGTCTTATGCATATTTAATTAGGTCTCGTTCGATTTTTGTGCCGATGATTTTTTTTGTCGATTTCGATTTTTTGTTTGGGATTTTCTATGAATAATTAATTAGTTATGGGGTGTCAAAATTGTATCTTTGTGGGGGTGGGGTGGGGAGTGGTGGAGAGGGGAGGGGAGGGGTGGGGTGGGGAGGGGTCGGTCGAGATTAGATCATATTTGTTACTTGAACCGAGTAACAAATACCTAAGACTTAGATGAAACTCTACAATTCTAGATAATATTCTTAGATTCTACAAGTATTCATATAGACTGTATACTAGAAAGTCTCGATTTTTGTTAAAAGACTTAGATGAAACTCTACAATTCTAGATAATATTCTTAGATTCTACAAGTATTCATATAGACTGTATACTAGAAAGTCTCGATTTTTGTTAATATTTCTGTGGACTATTCTAATTTTTTGTTAAGCATTCTAATAGATGATTTCCTAGTACATCTCTAATTCTCAATAGATGATTTGCTTCAAATTTAAATTCTGAATATCCATAACCGCATCAGAAACCAAAAACATATAACATGTAATGATTCCAGTTCCTCCTTTTTCACGATCCATTTCAAGTGTCACACCATTATAAGTATCATTTATAGAATAACCATTCCCATGAATTTTATTATCGTGATAGGACCTCAAATCGATCCACAAAGCGAATTTGTCCATGTAGAAATCTTCCTCTTTGATAGAATCATTCAATCCAAAGGGTTTAATAGCTGATCTCCATAAATCGGTTGGATTCATCCCCTTGGAATAGAATTGGTTTGGCATCCCATCCAAGTTAATTTTGATGGATGTGATTTCTGGATTCACAAAAGCCTCAGAATCTCTATCTCCTGGTGTATAGCTATTTGTGAATAGGCAAAGGATACCCGTCATAGATCTTCTGGGAACATTCACATGTTTAAAAATTTTATCATCATTAGGTCTTGAAATTTTAAACGTTTTGTGTAAGATAATGTCTTCGTAAGTGAATCCTTTCCCCACTCTGTAGGAAGCTAGCGCCTGAGTCGTCAAATAATCACTTGAGATGCATGAATACTCAAACTCAATGTTAGTCATTTTATAATTTGGAGGTTCTTCAGCCTTCGAGTAAACGACAATATCATCAACTGAGGCTAGTGTAATTTCAAATTCTAGTGAGTTATTAGTAAACGCTCTATTATAAAACACACCATGATCCTTGAGAATTGGATGATCTAGAGGTATTGCATACTTAGTGTTATGAATAGCAGCAAGATTAACCTCCTTTCTATTTGAAGTGTTTTTATCACCTGCATTTGTTCTAAGTTTACGCATATTTTCAGAAGAGATGCCTTGCCTCAACCTATCTCTACGCTCCTTCTTTGGTAAATGCAAATCATGATACGTCTGGAATACATTGAATCTCTCAGTATCTTGTATAATTTCTCCACCGAATTTAACTATAAGTCTGGAGATGAGATTTCTCCCCACATTATTGACTATAGTATTGTCTTTATGTCCTGACACATTCAGATTGAAAATGAGATATACACTGCCTGGAACGAACACAAGATTCTTTTCTAATTTCGGAATTTCAATGTATAGTGTTTCACCAGGATTAGCAGATGAAGGATTGAATGTGATTCGATTCAATGATGTTTTCGCTTTCAAACCCCCCAATTCTCTAGGAAAACGATTTGGTTCAAGAATTTCTGATATAGTAGTCATTTTGTATATATAATCATAATAATCTTTAAAATGGTTGGAAAACAAGTTCATGAAAAACATTTACTTATTCCAAATAGATGTACTAGGAAATCATCTATTAGAATGCACAACAAAAAATTAGAATAGTCCACTGATATATCAACAAAAATCGAGACTTTCTAGTATACAGTCTTATATGAATACTTGTAGAATATAAGAATATTATCTAGAATTGTAGAGTATTTGTTACTCAGTTCAAGTAACAAATATGCTCCCCACCCCACCCCTCCCCTCCCCTCTCCACCACTCCCCACCCCACCCCCACAAAGATACAATTTTGACACCCCATAACTAATTAATTATTCATAGAAAATCCCAAACAAAAAATCGAAATCGACAAAACAAATCATCGGCACAAAAATCGAACGAGACCTAATTAAATATGCATAAGACCACACCCCAAAAATTCTGACCGAGCTCGGTCCAGTCCCCGAAAAAATTGACCACGCCCTTTTGCGCCAGAATCGGCCAAATGCAACTACTCCATTGCAGTACTACACATAAACAAGTTATTGGTATACTAAACCCTGGGCAAATTCACCATAAGTCTCTATTTCCCCTGCCCTTCCGAACCCCAACTCTACAGTATAGCCGCCGACCAGTTAGCTCAGTTGGTAGAGCACCGCCGGGACTACCCTGCGGAAGGTCGCGGGTTCAAAACCGCGGCCGGACCAACACTCAGGGTCTTTAAGTAACTAAGGAGAAAGTGCTGCCTTTGCCATAACATCTGCAAAATAGTAAGACTTTCTAGTCTTATCGGATAAGGACGATAAACCGTAGGTCCCGTCTCACAACCTTTGTTCGTATAACTTCGTGGGACGTTAAAGAACCCACACACTGTTCGTGAAAAGTAGGGACGTATATCCCGGTGTTGTGGTCTGGCCTTTGTTGACCGTCCGGCAAATAATCCTCACATGAGGGTTTGAATAGGAAGAAGAAAAATAGGTTAATGCTAGGCTAGTTAAGACAGTGAATGCAACTTAAAAAGTTACGATCAGCGTAACATCAACTATGTCTGATCTTCCACATGGTTGCAATGTTCACATTTCTTTTAACATCATCATTATTTGCAGCGCTAGATGACCGACCTTTCATAGCTCAGTCCCTTTTTGAAACAAAGGAAGGCTTACCAGTGAAATTGCCGTGGTGATTTTTGTTCCCCCAGAGGCACCAATCACAAGACGAGCCACACCTTCATCGTCCAAGAAGAGCGATGGGGCAGTGGAGGACTGGGGCCTTTTCCCAGGATAGATCATGTTTGACTCGGAGGGTTCCACGCCATATGCATTCCTTTCCCCAGGAGTTGAAAAATCGTCCATTTCGTTGTTATATATAATTCCAGTACGACTTGATCGATATCTGGCACCAAAGCTGAGGAAAGGTTTCACAAATACTATGTCAGATTTAATGGACATGATTTTCGGCTTTCACTGAGGAAGTCACAAGAACTGTTTTGCGGCTAATAGATCACTCTGCAGTTGTGTGGTTAGTACCCTGGCCTCTGAATAGAAGTGAGGCTGGAAGTGACCTTGTTTCCTTGCAAACCGTCCTGTTCTTCACATGCAAATAATATGATTTGCACATGAAAGGCGGGGAGGTTTGTAACCAAGCAAGGTCACATCCAGCCTCACTTCTATCCAAAGGCTAGTTTCCTAAGGACACATTCTTAAGGACACAACACATTCTTTTACCGAATGCTTAAATGCAAGCATTGCACAAATAAATGAACGAACAAGAAAACGATGAAAATAATAGCAAAAGAAAAAATCTTACAACAGATTGATGGTCGTAGTCGCTGAGACTGCGTCGCCATTTTCGGCAATAACAGACAGATGTGACGTTCCTTGTTGAGTTGAATTGTGATAGAAATCACCGTAGTATCTGTAGTCTGTAAATGTACGATTGTCCCAAATCCTTTGGCGAATGGACTCGGCAAATTCAGGGTTCGTCATGTTCTTAACAATCTGCAACAAGGGAGCATAATGCACTGATGAGTCATATCAATCATGGTCTTGTGCAACGTGATGTCTTACAGCAATTGAACTCTTAAGGGCCGTCCTTCTTTAGTGCTCCATCCATAACAACTGAATATAATATAGCGATGTAACTTAAAATTTAACAAGTTTTGTATCAAAAACACGCAGGAACTAAAAAGAAAAAGCCTTTGTTTTGGTTTTTGAGTGAAACGATATAGCCAATAGTAAAACAATACCTCTGAGACGTCAGCGAAGTCCTTGTCTCCTAGCAACGCTCGATAAGCGTACGCGAATTTGAAAGCTTCAACAATTCTGTGATAAGTCAAAGTTGAGTTGGGTGTGCCTTGGCGGTCTGCTGCACTCATGTTGTACCCTGAATAAAGAAGAGAAAGATTATAAACCGAACAACAGAGCTCATTGTCATTCATCAAATATTAGTAGAAAGCAAAGCAGTTGCATTTTCCCCTTAATTACAACCATTGCAATTTAAAAAAAAAATACTTGATTTATCTATAGATAAAAGCGGTAGATTAATCGGATCATTATCAATAGCTGGCCTTTTAAGGAGTCTTAAATAGCTGGCCTTTTGCAGTTTTAAGGATTCTTAAATCCCGGCCTTTTCATCTTAAATCTTACAACCAGCGGTCATCAGCGATACATACGTTATACAAATGAACTGAATTACATAACGGTGTTTTTGCTATTTGTCATTACTGTTTTTATATAGCATTCATTTCCCAGCTACTGATAATGATCCGATTAATCTTCAAGTGACTAAACTAATACCCACTCAGTCTCACCTTTTAAAATGTTAAGTATAAAACTCAACACTACCCCACTCCCCGGGGGAGGAGTGGAGTACCAAGCATACTCCCCCATAGTTCCGTTTATTGGTGCCCTGAACTTAGCTCTGTAGTGTTTCAGATCTTCTAAGGTGAAAATTCCCCCTCCATCCTGAATGTCTTTTACCACGTCTTTTGCCAATTCCCCAAAATAAAAATCCTCCGGATTATCACGAATTCGTTCCAGTGTCCTAGCGAACTTAGGCATGTAAAGCATCTCACCCAGCTGTTTGAGTTCGCCATCTTTATTGAACAAAAGCTCTCTAAAATAAAAATGAAAAAATCAATAGATAAGAAAACGATATTGTACTGATTCGGAAAACTTGAAAAAACATCACCCACTGCAGCGGAGATAACACAGTGAGAGCCACAATTACTCGTCATAGGGAAACTGCACAAGGGAGCGCATTTTATGTTGGCTTATACGGTGGCTTATACAAGTAAAAGAAATCGGTAGCGGATTAGGATAGTGAGACTAAAATCCTGCAGTTCTCCAACCCAGCAGATATGAGGAAGGAAATAGCTTTCACTAAGCATAACGTGATTACTCCTGGTGAAAAGGGTAATTAATAAACATAATTTGACCTCATTCCTGGATCTGCTTTAAGCAGTGGCTGCACAGATGATCTTGTTGCTGCATAATAAGCTGAATTTCCAAACTGAAAGCCATTCCTTGCCATGTCGATTGATGGTTGTACTAAATCTTTCCACGGCTGTTTTCCATATTTCTTCCACGCCTCGTAGAAGCCCTTTACTTCACCAGGGACTCCGGCCGCTGTGGCACCTGCAAACAAATCAAAATTCACACACAAACGTGCATTAATGGTGTACTGGAGTACACGTAAACCATAAATTCCAGTTAAAAAGTAATTGAATGGTTCGCTTGACACCACCAGAGTCTACACACCCAAATGTGCAGCTAAATGATAAAGGGCTGGTTCACATGAAAAGTTGTGTGTCAAGTATGTTTTTCAGTGGTGTTTTTGGTATGTTTCTGGTATTGTTGTTACGAAAACATAATGGCCCTTTCATAGGAAAGGCTGTCGCACAGATCAAGTTAAGTGACTAGGATCGATGGTTACTGAGCTACTTCAAATAGATCCACAAGTGATGCCGATCAGTTCATTAACTGAATGTGAACTGCAGTAGTTGTACTTTGCACCGCTTACCAACTCTAGAGCTCATCTTTCCTCCAACATACATTGTCCTATTAGCTTTTCCTGGTGCTTCCTCCCTGAAATCAAGCACTTCCACGGAACGCTGGTCCTTTTTGTAGATAACCATGAATCCACCTCCACCGACCCCAGCCGAGTGCATGTTGAACACACCAATGCAAAATAGAGAAGCGATAGCAGAATCAATTGCAGTTCCTCCCTGCTTGAGAATATCTCGACCAATCTCCGAGCAAGGACCGGCGTCTGACGCGACCACAGCATGATTGTAAGGACCATCTGCTCCCGGGGGACCTGTGGGTGGGGGGAGGATTGGTTGGCTGGTTGATTTCTTGGGTGCCGCGTCGGAGTCCTTCCTTGAAGTGAGGATGACAACGATCGCGATTACCACTGCCAGTAAAATCAAGAGGGCGACAGCAATGGCGATGGTGACGCTTCTATTCCGGGATCTGTCGAGGTAAGCATTTCGGTCACAAAAAAGCAGAATATGCTGGAAGGCGCTGCTGTGGCCATTCTTTGTAAAGCTACTGGACAGTACTGTACTGTGGTACTGTTTGTTTTACTATACAGTGTGGTTCTATCTTTTTCATCTGTGGATCAAACCATGCAGTGTGACCATTCTTTGTAAAGCTACTGGACAGTACTGTACTGTGGTACTGTTTGTTTTACTATACAGTGTGGTTCTATCTTTTTCATCTGTGGATCAAACCATGCAGTGTGACCATTCTTTGTAAAGCTACTGTACAGTACTGTACTGTGGTACTGTTTGTTTTACTATACAGTGTGGTTCTATCTTTTTCATCTGTGGATCAAACAGTGCAGTGTGACCATTCTTTTGGAAAGCTACTGAACAGTACTGTACTGGTACTGTTTGGTTTACTATACAGTGTGGTTCTAACATATTTATCTGTGAATCAAACCATGCAGTGTGACCATTCTTTGTCTATGGCTGCTGGCTTTTGAGCTCGTATTTTCATCTTTTTTTTGGTAGCAACAGGGTTTAATCCCTTCTACCAGTGTCGCCTCAGTGCACATATGTGTGGCTTCAACTTACCCTTATTACATTTTGACGTTTGCACTGTGGTACTGTTTGTTTTACTATACAGTGTGGTTCTAACTTTTTCATCTGTGGATCAAACCATGCAGTGTGACC